>RJWK010011457.1:0-41943 GCA_004363435.1 Platanista minor | reverse complement strand
CACCTTGAAAGAAGATTTGGTTTCCTTTTGACCACTAGCTCGCATTTGCAGACTGTTTCTAAAGTACAGATTTAAATTGGGGTGGGGTGGTGAGTCAAGATGATTGAAAATAACGTAGTCAAGGGCAAGATGTTTGACTATATTTAGAATGAAGGCTGGAATAAAGGAAAGATGAGTGGCGAATCCTGAGGGAGGAGTTGGAGAGATCGGGTTATATCTTCCTGCTCTGAGTCCACTCGCCCCCTCCCCCCTTCCGTGCTTTGCTGGTTGGATCCCCAGGCTGGGCTATTTCATTGCACATGCGCCGGACGCTGGGCAAGCGGGCAAGGCAGGCGCTTCGGGGCCCTGAGCTGTGCGGTAGCTGTGCGCAGTGCTGGGCGGTGTGAGGCACCGCGCACTGCTTCTGCGCCTACCTGCAGAAGCGCTTGGACGCCCCATCTTAGAGAGGGAGGAAACATACTTTTTCAGGAAAACCTCTGTTAAAAGCCTCAAACGTCCTTTCTGATCTGCAAGCCCTGTTGCGCCAAACCAACAGAATCGCCATGTTGCCAGTGAATCCTCTCAAGGTTTTCGTTTGGATCAGCAGTTTCACATCGTGTGCACGCCTTCTCCCAAGTCGTTAATCAAGGCGGGGTCGGGGGGAACCACCTTACGTTCAGAGAGCACAACTTCTCCCTCAGTCTGCACAACTATGAAGTCTAAGGGACCAGTTCCTAGAAAGAGGGTATCTATTCACACCAATTCCGGAAAAGTGGCCCTAAATTGGACTTAAATCGGAATTCCGAGTTCTTGGTGGCTTCTCCCCAGCTTCCGGTGCCCCCGCGTGCCCTGCCCGGCGGCCGCACTGCGGCAAGGCCGTAAATACCTCTAACAGCTGCCTGCCAGTCCAGAGTGAAATACTGTCTTTGTTCCTTCCCCTGCTTCTCGAGCTCGGAAAACAGAATTCTGGCGAAATATATTTATTTGGAGGAGCATCTGACAGGAAAATATGTTTGGTTTTCAGCCCTGGTGCTTGATCACATTTATAACAACGAGCTTTTTTCTGGTCCTCCCGGAGAGGGCAAGCCCAGCTCACTGCCTGACCTTAGACACTAAGGCCCGGACGTGCCACCGGCTCCCTGATCTACAAAGGGATAGAGGTTCGGCCCAAGGACGCTGAGAGTTACACTCCCCTACTTGTGAGGTCCTAGGGTCCAAGTATTTTTTTTTTAATTTCGTTTAATTTTAAAAAAATTGGGTTAACTGGGACAGTGGGGGCATTTCTGGCAGTGGCAAAAGCATTAACTAGTCTCCTCTTGGACTAAATGGCCTGCGTTCAAATGTTATTTGCAGATTATTTATTCCCTTAGATGCAATTGACCATTTAAACACTTAATGCTACTACGGGACTTACAAAGAACCCCCTAGTCCTCCATATCTGCCCATGACGTCACCCTCTGCTGCGTAATCGGACCTGCAACCCGCCCAGGTTCTCAGTCACTTGGGCATGCTCAGCCATCGAACCCAGGGAAAGGCGACTGAAGCTCTGAACACAAGGGCTTGGCCATCATGGTCACAACTCATCCCCGCCCCCACCGAGCTTTCAGGCAACCTAGGGGCTCCTTAGGCTCTGGAGTTGCCAGGGGAGGGCCTTGTGAGCCCCTGACCAGGGCCCTGCTTTTCAGTAGGTAATGCTGTAAACCAATATGAAAGAATGATCTCAGCAGTACCGTAATAGAGAAATACTTACAAAATACAGACGTTCCAGATTTAAAAATCACTCTGAGTTTCTAATTTGTTAGTGATCATAGTGATCCACGACAATTCTGCTAGACGTCAACTGTTCACTAATCGTGGCCCTCCATTTTGAAACTCGCATGATTCCGTCGTTAATTACTAAAAATACCTTTCTACAAAGATGTCATTTATTGTTCAGAAATGCTTTTACGGCCAACACGGTTACACTGGAATATTTGGGAGAACATTAAAATGTTAGGGTTTTCCTCTGGGTGCTTGAAAAAACGATACTCCGCCGCGCGCAGGTCAACCTATGCGCAATGCGGCAGATTGTCCCAAAGGTTTTAATATTTCACAACGTGTCCACGAGAGAATAGGCAACAGGATTTGAGAACTGCATCCTCAAGTGCCGTTCAAAATCCATGGGAGAAAATAGCATTTTTTTCTGCAAATAATTTTCTTTCGACTCATAGATATTTTGGTCCAGTAATTTTGAAGTAGAGTTGGAAATGTTGCTATATAATATTCACTCGTAGGCAACACACACACACACACACACACACCACGACAGTACATTTAGAGAGCAAAATATCTACTCTTTTCCCAATCCGGCAAATAAGAAACACACGCGATGTCTGAACTTAGAACATCCTTCGAATTTCTGAAATGTCTCTTGGTTTTTCCCCAAGACCACCAGATTTTCTGATACTACTACCTCTCAAAACATGCATCCATTTTGTGGCATAGAATAATCCAAATTCACCTGAAAGATTATTAGATGTGTGAGGAACCTTTCTTGAATTGTTACAAAAATTAAGAACTAGAGAAGCAGTTAATATTTGAAATTCCATCTCACATACAAGGCCCAATAAACCATAAACCCTAGAAATTAGCATCACTCATCAAAGCCTAGATTAACAAACCAAGCACATCCTGGATACACAGAATCCACCCCATCCCCAAGCTCCAACCCTCAAAACACACCTGTTAGCCTCCCAGGTACCTCTGACCACAGACAAACCGCAAAACACTGCTCTATACTACAGAGTGCCTTTAGTGACCCCCAGCAAAGCTGACACATCCAGGAACCATCTGCACACTCTTCCCATGGTGGGGATCTAGGGGCTCTCCATCTATGCCGCTATCCACCTCCCATAATCTCCAGAGGAAATAGGGCTTCCCTTCGACTTCTGAGCTCAGCCGGACCCCACCCGGGGCCCCAGGGGACGCCCGCTCAGAGATGGAGTGATCTGGGGCAGGGGGCGCAGGCAGCCACTCCCAGGTCCCGGGGAAGGGGAGGGGGCCGGGCAGGGATCTCCGAACTGCCCAAACGGGTGGGCGCCTCGAGCTCTTGGTGGCAGCGCTGGGGGCGCGGGGAGGGGACTGGTCTTACCGGAGGTGCAGAACTGGAGGCGGCGGTCGGCCGGGGCGGCTGCTGTAATCCACTAGGCGCTGCCGGGCTACCCGCGCTCTGCGCGGCAGGGACCGGCTCATGTTAGAGAAGGAGCCGCGTCGAAACCGCGCGGCTCGGTCACCCAGAGCAGGCCGGCTGCTCCCGGCGGGCGGTGTCGGCGCCGGCCGGGGACTCGGCGCCCCGGATTCCTGCCGGGCTCTCCCGCCCGCCGGGCTCCTCACCGGCTCCGGGGGCGGCAGCGGCCCGGCCGGGGCGAAGGCGCGGCGGGGCCAAGTTGGGCGCTGGGCGGGAGCCGAGACCGCCGCGGGCCCCACAATCCCGCAGCCGGCGACTGGAGCCCACCTCTGCGGAGACAAAGGTTAGAAAAAGAGGGGGTGAGGCTCTAGGAAGGCAGAATGCGGGGGGAAATTCGCCTGGGAAATCAGGAAAAAGGCCGTGAAGGCGAGCGGAGCCTGCACATGACCAGCCGCAGCCAATGACGACCGCAAATAGGTCATAAAAAGGTCTATTACCAAGTTGTAAATTTTCTTCAAACAAAAAGGAATTTACTGCAATTCCTTGCGGATTTTGCACATACAGCTCGCAAGCGCCATGTTTTTTCCTCTCTTTCTCTCTTCCCTCTTCTCTGTTTTTCTCCTCTCCTTCCTCCCCCTCCTCCTCCTCCTCCTCTCCTTCCTCCCTCCCTCCCTCCCTCCCTCCTCTCCTCTTCCTCTATGTCCCTCTCCACTGCTCTCTCTGCCTTTCTTGCCTTCACGGTTCCTTTTTCTAGGAATTCTTTTCCTTTTATTTTTTCTTTTGGTGGTTTGGCTTGAAACCTCTGCTCATTGGGCGCTGTGTTACAGGGAGAATGAGTGTGGAGTACTGCCCCCCGCGCTCGCCTGGGGAGGTGATCCTGGCAGTGTCACCCCTCCAACTCTCCACTCACTTGGCTACCCCTCCCCTTACCTCACCAAAAGGCCGCTCTGAAAGAGCAGACAAGCACTTTCGGTTTTTGCCCCTCTCATCTCCAGGCAAGCCAGCCCGTCTGATCTTGCGCAGAAAACCTGGGCTCTGCAGGCCTAGAAAATGTGCTCTCCCCCTACCAACCCTCTCCTACATAAGTTGGGGTCCCTCCCATTTCTTCCAGTTTCTGCGGTAGGAGAATTGCCAACCAGCTCAAAGGCTGGAAGTGGTTTTATGTACTTGTGAACTTCCCCAAAATAATAGTTTGAACTCCCAATGCCTATCCTTTTTCTCGGCAGAAACATCCTCCTGAACAGTCCTGGGTTAGAGGAGAGGCTATCTTTTTGGATTCCCTCTGAAACCCCTTGATTAAGTCTCCCCCAAGTGCAATTCTCATTTATATGGAATTAATTGTAGCCCCTCTTCCCTTGCCCCCCAAATGTTTGTCCACTGAAAAGCCTGGTCAATGCAACATTGAAGAGGAGAGGGGCTCCATTTGTTTAAGAAAAAAGCAACTCCCCAGTTTCAGGCTTGAAAAAAAAATAGTCCTTCTTCAAAGGCAGGAGTCACATTCCCTTTGCACTTCTCATGGAAGCTGCCCCAGTGAACCCCAGCTGAAAGTAAATGTCCTTGGCTGGCTCCCCTCATCATTAATGCATGGGCATGGCCATCAGACTTTAGAACCTGCCTGTTAAGAGGTAACCTCTCACCCCCACCAATCCTTTCAAGGACACTGTCTTTGGATTTCTAGTAATACGTTTATAAACATTTGCATTGGATGTCTATTTGAAAGTTCTCTATTAACATCCTCACACCCAGTAAGTACCTAAGTGGACATGGACTTAAGCAGGAAGCACGCAGCACCCTCTGGAGCAGGCCATTTGTATCCCTTGAAAAAGCTCCGATGACCTTGGATGTTTTTGATTAAAGTACTTCTGTTGCCACGTGTCAGCAAAAGTCATATTCTTTCTAGAAAAAGTCAGTGGGCTCCAACTTTTCTGGAGGTAACCATAGCAGCAGCCAGGGTCCATTAAAATGTTTTCTCTCTCCCCCTGTTCACCACCAGATGCTCGAGGATTCAGCAAACACTGGGGAAGCAGAGGACAGAGGTTTGGTCGTGAAATAGCAACACCTTCTGCACTGAAGAATAATTAAACAATATTTTTAATTGTACAGGAAAATCAAGCACGTTGTTGGACCCTCCCAAGCTAGAGCACTTTACCCTGGTCTGTACGTGTGGAACGGAACAGAGCTTGTTCAATTCTGAAAGATTCTGAGAAATTACTTCAATTGTCAATTTTCCTCTACCCAAATAAAGGCAGAGCTTTATGACCCTCCTTTTCAGCTGGGGGAAGGAAGCCTGGGAAAAGACTCTGCATTTTTGAAAAAGCAGCCATATTTGCACTTCTCCCCCCTGTGCAGCCTGTAAGCCATGTGCTGGGCTTTGTGGAATCTCACAAAATGGGAGCCCCTGAACTGACTTTTTCTCTAGGAACCATTGAGACCCACACCCTCTTTTGTGTGTTTCTGGTCCACGCAAACAGAGAACCTAAATCACTTCGGACTCGGTTTTTTCATCCAGTGTTAACATTGGAGGGTTCGATTTTTCTGTAAACGGTTTACAAACCTCTCTAAGCAGACTCTCTAAGCAGTCCAGAGCACCAGAGTGTCGGCTGTTTGCAAAGGGTTCTCTGAAGGTTTATGCAAATTGCTGCAGCAAAAATGTTGGTTTGCTTATTGCCGCAAACCCTCGGATGTTTTCAGGTTTGAGCCAATTAGAAGGGCATCTCCTGCACTCGTCATTGCGAGTTGTCTGCATGAAACACTGTGATGGGGGCTCCTAGCCACTGTAAGAAAGAAGGTGGTGAGTGTGTGTGATTTGTAATTCCACAAGCTCTTTATTTGGAGACAAATCTACACTTTTCCTAGCTACGAAAGGAAGCACATATACCTCCATTTATGTACAAATACACCAAATATATATCTAAAATACCAAATTTGTAAATGTACAAATATTCTCAAATGTACCCATTATTGCAACGGCCTTTTTCCGTACATGAGTTACGAGTGTACCACGGGCTAGGGGGCCAGAAGGTACAACACTTTCAGAGCAGCACAAAATGGAGAGGAAATGAGAACATTTACCTCCCTTCCTTCACTGAGTTCCACATATATCCATGCTCCAGGTCCCACACCATACAGAGAGCCTTGCCCACATCAATGGCTCTAAAAGTGATTTTGGGGGAGCATTGTTGTGTAGGAGAGAGCGAATTTTGCTACTAGAGGAGTCCCTTAAATGGAGGGCAGGTGGAGCTCAGCCATCACCAGTCTCTAGCCAGCTTACTCCCACCCTCTCCCCAGCCAGGCTGTTCCCTAGCCATGCTTTCAGGCACTTGGTATACTTGCTCTAAACCAGTCAACAGCAGAGTCTCAGGCAACACACAGAGCAAAATGTTTCCAAATGCAGCATGCACGTTTGCAGCTGTCTCCTCTCGTGCACCACCCTTGATTTAAAATTGTCTTTCCTGGCTCAGGTCAGCGAATGCCACAGCCATGGCCTCCTCCCTGGATAGAAAGCCAGGTGGTGCTTCGCCTCTTGCCGAACCAGTGCCAACATCTCCTTGGTCCTTGAAACAGCAGGCAAACAGCTCACCAATGCCTGAGGGGATGATACAGGCCTAAAACTATAAGATTCTAGTTTCTTACCTGTGCAATAAAAGCCACTCTGGAAATTAAAATGTACCTCTTTAAGAATATACAGGCATCTAGAAAAAGAAGAGAATTCTTCAATGCCTACCTGATAAAGGTGCTTTCCCTTTTGGGGGGAGAAATGTTAGTTGACTTGAATTTCTCCTCTTCCCTCCCACCCCTCGTCCCCCTCCTCTTCCCTCATAAAATGGCAGCTGTAGGAGCAGCCTCAAATAGAAAAGGGGTATCTTGTTAATAACAGATCCCAAACCCCAGCATCAGCGCCAGCTCAGTGGAATAAGCTGTGGTGTAACCTGGACTCTGGGTTGTTCCCCACTGGACCTATGACTCCAGTCCTTTGCGAAGTTCAAAGCTTTCCAAGTATCTTATCAAGGTTATTTAGAGCAAGATGAAGCTGGGATAGCCTAGCCAGCACTCTCTGGAATGAAAGAGAGGCCCCCCTCCTTGCACTGATTTATTTATTTTTACAGCAAGGGTGCACATACCCCCCCTTTTAAAAAATCAAATAGACGCTTTATCAGGATGTTGCCTTCACGTGAGCCCAGGCGATTGTTCCTGACTCAGGAAAAGGGTTATTGACGGCGCTCAAAGACACTAGCTCTAGAAAAAGATTCATTTCTTTTATTAAGGAGCTAGCTATGTTCTGCAGCGGCTGTTTACACTCGGATTTTTCTGCGTTTGCTCTCAAGGATTGTTTCAAATAGGTGAGGCCAACATGGAGAACAACAGAGGACGTACCAACCGACATCTGAGACGTGCACAGCAAGTTGGCTCACAATGGGCGTGCAAACAGAGCGAAGGGAATACAAATAAATATGGCACCTCCTCAAGAAAACGGAATCACAGCGGCGGCCACAGCACAGAGACCTAGCAATTTCAGGCAATACCAAGCACAGTTCAAAACGAAAGCAAGTTCAGAAACGAGAGGCGTTCCACAAGGCGACTTGCCAAAGTAAAAAGTATATGAGTGAAAATGTTATAATTGGCTTTTCAAGTATTCATTCACTCTAGATGATTAAATTGCCATAATTTGTATAAACTATAGAAAAATTATTAAATGTCAACTTTGACATTGTCCTGAAACTTCTGTCACTGGCCCAACATTTTCCCCAAGTTTAAGGAAGCTGCAGAGCCAGGACTACAAGTTACACCCTTCAACTAACATGTGCTTTTTGAATATTTGGCCCAGACTTTTTCCCAGAGATATTACATTTACAAAATACTCAAAGAAACCTTTTAGGAGTAAACAAAAGGCACCCGAACCATTCATTATAAAAGTAGAAAGAAAAAATATAAATAATACATTTTAATCAAATAATATACAGTAAATATTCTGCAGGCATAATTTTTTAAAAAACTTAATAGACTTCTTTTAATTTACTCACCATAAAGAAAAGATTTAAAATGTTCAAGTGCACTTGTTTGATTAATAAAGCATTTTATATTCAATCATTTAGTGCTAAACATTAGGAAGTTTACGTTGTTGAGGCAAAATCACCAGCTCAGCCATTAAAAACTACCATTATAAAAATATAGCTACAAGGTCAGTATCAAATTACTCTTACATAGGACAGCTCAAGGGCTGTTTCTATACGACACTAAAAACTTTCTTTTTAAACACCCAAATCCCTCTCAAAGCACAGAAACCTCAAGAGCAGTGACATGAAGGTAGCTTGAAATACAGGTAAAGTCCTTTCCAACAAAGAAAATAGGTGGTGTTCACCAGCATATGCTGATCATTAGTTTCAATAATCTGCGGTAAAATTTTAAAGGTGGAAGTTAATTTGTCGGGCCTTCGGCTCGGTCTTCCTCCAGCTCTTGGGCTTCCTTTTTGGTTTCCCCATCCTTCACCTCCTGTCGGGAAACCGGGAATTTGTCCTTGTTGTTCTCCTTTTTCCATTTCATTCTCCTGTTCTGGAACCAGATTTTTACCTGTCTCTCGGTGAGGGCCAAGGCGTGGGAAACCTCGATTCTTCTCTTCCTGGTCAGATAAGGATTAAAAAGGAATTCCTTTTCCAGCTCTAGGGTTTGGAATCGACTGTAGGTTTGTCTTCCTCTTCGTCTACCAGGAGCTGCTGATTAAACAGAGAAAAAAAAAAGGAAAATAAATGTTTTTAAAATGTAGTGGTGCATCTGCAGGTTGCTGAAGGTTTCTGGAACGGGTCTAAGGGGTGAAATAGACACAACTCTCCTTAGGTCTGATATATACATAGGATGGGCAGGCAAGAGGAGCAGAGAAAACGTCTTCGCAATCATTGTGTCCCCATCATCTATCTTTACATGGTTTCCACTTAAAGAAAGAAGTTTATCTTACTTTATAAGAGTCACTATAAGCTACACAAAAAGGAAAAGGAAAGGGAGAGGAAAAGGGAGTTTTAAAGCTAGAACGTGAGATGAAAGCAGATTTCTCCCCCTCTCCCCGCTTGAAAAAAAAAAAAAGCATCCCAACCTTGTGGTCTCATCCAGGGAAACATTTGAGAAGGAGACGAGCTCTGATTTAAGTGGTCTGGGTCCTCGCCAATATTACCACTGGACGATTTACAGTCAGGATATTGTACCAGCTCGGCCTCTTGCTGGGTCGTAAAAATCGGCTGTCTCTGTAAGTTATCGTATCCGTAAAACTTCGCGGGCTCCCGGTGACAGGCAATCCCGCCGCAGGGGGGAGGCGGCGGCGGCGGAGGTGGGGCGGCCTGGTAGGCTGCGGCCGGGCTGCCCCCTCCGGGGTGGAAGTACTCCTGGCCAGGACCGGGGCCGCCCCCACCACCGCAAGCCGGCCCGGCAGGCGGCGGCGACGGGTGCGGGTGCGCGTGCGCCTGCGGGGGCGCGTGCGGGAAGCCGGCGGCGCTGTTGCCAAAGAGCTGCAAGGCGGCGGCGGCGGCGGCGGCGGCGGCGTGGCGGCCGCCGACCTCGGGCGCGAAGTGACAGTCGTAGTAAGTGGGGTTGATGGCCTCGCCCGCCGCCTTGTACTTGGAGTACAGCGGGTTCACGAAGTACGAGCTCATCGGGGCGGCGGCGGCCGGGGGCCGAGGAAGGGCGGCCCCGGGCGGGCGGGCGGCGCGGAGCAGGCAGGGAACGCGCCTCAGCGCGACCGCACTGCCGCGGGGGCCTCTGGGGCGGCTGTTGGCGCCGGTGGGGCCGCCAGGCTACGTTGCTGCTGCCGCCCGCCCGCCCTCGCGTCGCCTCTGAGGCTGGGTAGCCGCGGGCACTCGGCTACTGGGTGCTCATGCTCCCCTCTCGCTCCCGCCGCCTCTACCTCGCGCCGCCTCCCTGGCGGGTAGCGGGACCTCACCCAGCCCCCGCGTTCCACCGCCCGCCCGGCCTCTCCCGGCGCGCGCCGGCTCGGCCTCAGTAAAATCGCCGACGCCCTGGGTGACCTGCCCCGCTGCCTCCACTGTTTCCTCTCAGGCACCAGGCGGCCCTGCAGGAGCGCAGCGGACAAGAAAAAAAGTACGCCCGGCCCACGGGGACACTCTTTGGCTTCGGTTTACAAACCCCCGCTCTGGAGGGAAAAGGAAAAAAGCACCCTCTGCCCGCCGCCACCTCTCACCTCGCCCCCCCCCGCAGCCCCCTCCCACCGCTCTCGCCGCCGCTGCCGAGGCTGCCACCCCGGTGCGCCCCGGCGAGGCATTTTCGCACCAAGCCACTGCGCAGAGAGGGAGCGAGATGGACGCGAGATAACCACGCGGAGGGATCCGCGCGGAGGCGACACTGCTGCACACGATGGACGCTTCACAGTGGCTGGGAGATGCCTCCGCCGGCCTTAAAGGGGGCCCATAAAGCCGCACTGCCAAGGGCTCGCCGTGCCCCCGGGGGCCGAGGGAATGAGGGCAACGGCTGGCGGGGCGGGGGCGCAGCAGAGCCTTACACTTGGCGGGGAGGGAGGCAGGGAGGACACTCCCAGGAGGCTGTGGAGCAAATGACTCCCTCCCCGGGCCCCTGGAGCAGCCCCTCAGAGGCTGGCTGTGGCTTTTGCGCCTTTGGACACGCGGGCGCAGCTCAGGGAACGAGGGCAAGCCGTGTAGAAGATCCGGACCGAACATTTGCGTTAGGTCCTATCCAAGTAATTTGATTAAAGGCCACAAGGGTGACCCCAATACCTTGCATTATCAAAGCGAATCTAAGCCCTTCTTTTCCAGCCGAGCGGGCCTTGTGGAAATGAGATGTACATTTACCCTTGAAGCACTGCACGCCTGGCTGAGGCTCCCAGGTTAATTGATATTTAATGGAAATCATGCCCATGAATATAGTTTCCATCATTTCACCCTCGACAGACGTCAGTACCAGGCGCAGGGGGGAGGCTGAAGAATGTGGCGGGGCGGGGGGAGGGAACATTAGCATTGCTGAGGGAGTAAATAGAAAAGCGAACAGAAATGTTCCAAGGCGGGAAGGGAGGACTCACGCTGGGTTGGGTGGTATTTCCTCGGGCAAGACGCACGACTCCCGGGTCTCAGTCCCTGCGCGGAGCGGACCAGGGCAGGCGGTGGCCCCGGGCGAAGCACGGGGGACCGACGCCCGCGAGTCCCCCCAAGGAGCCTCCGGGCCGGCGTTCGGATTGCGCCGGTTCCAAGCAGCTGCAGGCGGCGCGCGTCTTCTGACGATTCTAGTTTATCCAACAAGCCGTTGAAGTTACCGCCGAGAGTGGGTGCCGGGCTCAGCTTTAAAAGTTACCGATTTTTCCAAAAGAAAAAAAAAGAGAAAGCTCGTTCTAGCTTATGAGCGATGAGGAAGAGGAATGTCCCGTGTCATGTGGGGAAATCGAGTGTGAATCGGCAAAATATTCCTGATTTTAGAAACTCGCTTTGAAGCCGCTTGGCGTTACACCACCGTTCGCCTTCTCTTCCCCACATCTCCCACTCCCCCCTCCCGTTTTCATGTCCAATAAATGTAATAGGTCTCTACATTTGAGTGCGTTTTCCTTTGCCTATTCTGCCTTTTTCGTGGGTTCTTTGGGTGACCCTTTTCCTCGGGATGATCCATTGTTGTTGAGGGCGCCAGGCCCACCGGCCTTGGGAACCGACCTCAGAAACTCCCGAGCCCACCGAGGAAGCCCCAGCTAAAGCTAAAACACATCTCCCCGGCGTTTCACGCCAAATGCGGACGTCTAAAACCCCCAGACGGCTCCCAGAGGTGCAGCAGGCGAGTGATTTCAACTACCCCTCTCTCCTTGTGGGTTGGCCCAGCTTGTGAGTGAGCTCCTGAGGTCAGTCCGAGCGGACTGAATATCATATTTTGCAAATGGAGAAAATAAGGTCGAGATGGGAAGGCATAACAAGATAACGTTTAAGACTCAATTGTTTCTACAGTGAATAGCTGAAAATGGTTAAGGTAAACTGATTTCTAATGAATCTCCAAACGATAAAGTCATGCTTTGTATAACTTTTAAATTAGCAGGGAGTGCAAGGAGGCTTTTGTTGTCGGCATGGTGACGGGTAAGGGTTTTTTGTTGTTGTTTTCTGCCAGTTATCGCCAGGTAAAATTTCCTTTAAATCCGAAGGCGAACGAACTGATTCTGGCAGTTAACGATTTGTACTCCAATCTTGCAATACCCAATTAAAAGAGTATTATTTTCAATAAAGCCTTGGAATGTAATTGTGCCTTTTTATTTCACTGTTTGGCATGTGTGCGTATGCGTGTTTAAACCCTCGGTAGTGGGTTTTGGAATGGAACGGGGGAAAAAGAAGAAGGAGCCTAGATCTCAATAATACAAGGCACCTTCTAGAACTCTGTGATTCCTGGGGCGGGAGGGCGGGGACAGAAAAAGAAACACTACAGAATTCATTTCTATGCATTCTGGCCTAATTAAGAAAACATAACACAACATTTCCTCTTGGGACAAAACACTTAGTTTTTTGGGTTTTTTTTTTCCCTTCAAGCATTCTGTTTATAATCTGAATGGGAACAGAGTGCGATTAACTTCGTAAATAAACGTGTATGCTTTTACACATTTCTGTTCTGATACAATGCATTGACTTACCATAACGTTTTATAGTTTCAGCTGTGCCGTAGTCCAAATTTTCTGAAATCCTAAGCCAAAATGTTATAAGTAACCCTTCTGGAGAATTTAACAGTGCACATTGCTTCTTTTTGCTTAAATTTATCCTAATTTGGAATTTAAAATAAGATTGTATCTTTAATCAAAACCTTCCGCCGCAACTCCAGCTTTACTATCACAAAGTGGAGCAACGGCGCCCTCTAGTGTCCAAATGCCACCTCTAGCCGACGGAGCTTAACTTCTCTTTATTCGACTCAAACCATTTCCAATCTTGTTCTTTAGTTTGACTGGGGCTTGGATCACTGACACTAATAATGCTTCATCCCTTTGTCGACGAGTCAAGTGCAGCAAACAGGGGCTCCTGAATGCCAAAGATATTTGGGCTCCCAAGAGCTTCCAGTAGTGTCTTTTTCAAAAGCTTCCAGCCCTTCTTTTGCCAGACACAGTAAGTCCCCATTCTGTAATCGCCCACAATTATAGGATGGGCTAGATTTTTTAAAATCGCAACTTTCTAAATATCAACTGCAACAGGCCTGTTTTTTTCCCCAATGGAGCCAGGGACTTCAAAAACTAAGAAATTATAGAAGTTACATTTGTTCATTTTTTTCTTTTAAAGCCGTTACACTTAGCATTAAATCATGAATATTTGCTACTTTAACTTTGTAATTTTAATGCTTCAGGCCCATTTCACTGGACAATGGAGGGGGGAATAGAAGTCAAATTAAAAGCTTTTTGCTGTATCTCTGAATGGCTGTCTGAAAAGGCCCTGTTGGAACTTCTATGCACAATAAATGAGACATTAAATTTATATCAAAAGTCACACAGTGGTGAATTGACTAAGCATTCCATTTGATTTTTTTTTAAAGCCAAGACTTTAATCAGTTTAGGTGTTTCCTGAGAGGTTAATCTTTTTTCTCATTTTCAAAAATTCTTTCATCCAATTCAGCTGTAACGATTAATTTTTCTATAAGCAAATAGATACAATTTCCAACAATATTTCTGCTACGAGGTTTGCAGTGGAGGGCCAGATATTTTTGTGAAAGGTCATTTAAGTAACTGCATCTTTTCCCGCCGACCATGGGGCTGGGAGACGCTCAGCCTAAGTAAGTGACCCAAGATCACTAACTCTCCCACCCCCAAATAACAGGCCTCTTTTTCTCTTTTTTAACGTACAAGCTAGAAGGCGGCCATAGTCAAATATTATTGAGAGCCACCCACCGGCTACTTCTAATACCCAGCGCATTTTAAAAATCAGAAATATATCGTCTCCTCCTTCCTACCACCCTCCATTTTTATTCTCTAGGTGCTCACACCTCAACCAGGGGTCCCAAGCCCCTGCCTTCTTAGTCCAACAGAGTCCTGTTTACATTTTATTGTCCAGATTTTAAGACCCAGTTTTGTCTGCATTTTTTCTTTCCTCCCACAAACACAAACATCAAAATGAGATGGTTTCAAAGAGAAGCGCCGGGCTTGTCGTAAACTCATTACCTCCAGACGTCTCGCCGGCTAGATGGCTTTATGACACCTTGTCTCTTCCTGTTTTCAAAGAGCCCAAGGTATCGGGTTGGCCGCAGGGGCGGGGGTACGCAGCACCTTCTGCCGGATCTGGGCCTTGGGTTTCCCTCCCAGACCCCCTCTGCTTTTCCTTCAAGTCCCCTCTTTCAGCCGGATCCCCCAAAACTCTGCCATCGCCCCCGCCTTCCGCCCAGCCGCCCGGCGCCTGCCTCTCCGGCCTGCAAAGGCTGGGATGGGCCCGATCCTTCACTTACAATGACCTTCATTCTAGCCTCTGAACGCGGCCCTCAGAGGGCCGAGCTGGGGGCTAAACACACAGAAACTGGGTGGGGGGAGGGGGCAGCAGGGTTGGGACAGCTGCGGAGGAGAGCCTTGACCATTTTGATCTGCTAAGGACACTTTGGGGCTCCCGTAGGGAGGAGCGGAAGCTCACAGTTTACCCGGCTCAGCCCTCCCGGAGCCAGCCAGCCATCCCCGCGGACCTGGAGGAGTTGCCCCAGAGTGCAGAACTGGCCTCTCCGTGGTTTGGAGACAGGGTGTCGATGGCTGCGACTCCATGAGCAGAGGGAGAGGTGGGGCACGGTACGACAAAGCCCCAGCGAAGGATTCCTGGCTTCTGGAGCCCGTGGGGCCGCTGGCACTGCTGCAAGGCTGACACTGGGCCCAGGGCACAGAGTTTGCAGGGGCACTGGAAGCAGGCTGGGCGGCGGGGGTCGGGGGTGGGGGACGGCCAAGTGCCCCTAGGGCCTGTGCTCAAGTCTGGGTCTGCCCACCCAAAGGGAGACTCCGAGGCACATCAGAGAGACCTCTCAGGTGGAAGGGCCCCGGATTTTTAGCAGCGTCTCCTTCCCAGGGAGGGGGGAGAAGTCCCATGAGGATGACACTTTGCAGAGAGCCGGAGAAAGCAAGCACACAATGTTCAGGGCCAGCGTCTGGGTTCCATTTGATCAGGTCAGCATTTATTGGTAGGAAGCGGTAACATTTACAACTGGTCCTCAGGCAGGAACCAGGAGGGCCTACACCCGTGGCCGCCCAAGGGACCCAAGCCCTCCCGGGGAGAGAGCGGCTACTCCAGTGCACTGAGAAGAAACCCCCCGACCCACCAGAGGCCCTGGGCTCCTCTCTCGGCCTCATTCCAGGTCTCAGTGGAGGGCCCGCGGGCTCCCTGAGGAAAGTGGGCTTCCGTAACCGGTGGGCAACACGGCCGGGGCTCAGCCTAGGCCGGCCTCTCATTGTCGTCGCTCTGCCTTCGCTCTCGGAAGTGGGATGCGCTTGGCCCCTGCTTGAGCAACGCTGGGGGCTAAACTACAGCACTTTTCAGAAACATAGGGGACATTTACACAGGAGAGGGCTCCTCAAGCCGGCGTGCACTCACAAAATATAACATTTCCTAAGGAACCAGAGGGACAGGAAACGGGGGAGCGGGATAGGGCAACACCCCAAAGCCACTTGGTTTCTCCAACACATAAGCGAGCAAATACAGTCCCCCAAATACCTCACAGAAACCAACCACACAGTCACTTCTACCTAAAAAAAAAAAAAAAAAGGCCGGGGGGGAAATGTCCGAATCGCTGGAGAACTTCTGGAAATCAAGCACCCACACACACACACACACAAACCCTCTGCCACTGCAAAGCCGAGCGGTCCCACCGGCGCCGCGCCGGGTCAGTCTCCTTTGGGGCATTTCTCCTTGCTCATCTTTTTCATTTTCATCCTACGATTCTGGAACCAGATTTTGACCTGTCTCTCTGTGAGGTTCAGAATCCTTGCCACCTCATAGCGCCGGTCCCGGGTGAGGTACATGTTGAAGAGGAATTCCTTCTCCAGCTCAAGCGTCTGGTATTTAGTGTAGGGACAGCGCTTTTTCCGGGTGGAGCGAGCGTGGATCCAGTTTGCTGCGGGGTTGTCTATCAAGAGGGGTGTTTGGAGAAGGGGAGTGAGGAGCGGAGGAGAGGCAGGGAGAGACAGGGTGGGGGAGAGAGGTAGTTAAATTAATTTCACCAAGAATGGATGCTTTTCACAATTTGGAGGGAATTATCATAAAAAGCCTTAATGCCCGCGCTCTGTTTACCGTACAAACCGCTCGCCCAGGGTAGGTGGTTATGGGAAGCTTTTTTATGGATGCGTGTTGCTCGCCTAGGCTAGGGTAAGCGTCTAGACGTTTTTATAGGTTAGTAAAACTATCAGTTTTGCACATTCGAGCCTTACAGGTTTCAGCAATAAATCAGGGGGCAATTTCTTTTGCACTTACTTGGGTCAAGTTGCTGCTGCGGCGGCTGCGGATGCTGCTTCTCCTCCTTCAGCGGGCAGCCCGGGCTCGGGTGGTCGCTGCAAGCCGAGGGCTCCGATGAGCCGCCTGCCCCGGACCCAGACCCGATCCCCGCCCCGGGCCCGGTTCCCCCAGCCACTGCTGCCGCCTTGTCCCGTAGGAACGAGTTGCACGAGAACTCGGGGCCGCCGCTCCCCTGGGACTCCCGGGCCGCGGAGCACTCAGTCCGTTTGGAGGAGGAAGACGAGGAAGTGGAGGAGGAGGTGGAGGTGGAGGTGGTGGTGGTGGTGGCGGCGGCCGGTGCCGCTCCATTTTCAGGCTTAATCCCGTAGTGGCGCACGTTGGGTGGACCGCTGGGGCCAGGGCTGGGACCGGGGCCCGGGCCACCGTCGCCTCCGCCACCGCCCGCACCGCCCGGGAAGCCGGACAGCGGCTCCATCCAGGAGCGCATGTAGCGGCCGGGCTCGGAGGCGGCGGCGGCCAGGGGCGGCGGGGGCACGTATGGGTGGTAGAGGCCGCTCATCGCCGCCGCCGCTGGGGGCTGGGCCGGCACCGCGGACCACGAGGCGGAGAACACGGCCGATTTGGGGGCGAAACTACACGAGGCAAACTCGGCGGCGGCGGCAGCTGGGCTGTCGGCCACACCTGTGGGCCTGCCCTGCGCGCCAGGCCCTGGAGGTCCGAAGCGCGCGGCAAACACTTCGTCGCCCTCATGGCCTATAAGCGAGTCCACGTAGTAGTTGCTGAGGGTGCCACTGGAGGACATTTTGAGGTGCCGTGCGCTCCCACCCAAGGTTACACTGCCCGCCGCCGCGCCGCTCCCCGCCGGCGCCCGAGCCGCCGACTAGTTCGCAGGCTGCAGCCTCCACCATTGGTCGCGCGGCCCACGTGATCATATTTACCAATACCGGGAGTAAATCAGTCCGCTAAACTGGGGGCTGCTGTGATTAAAAAAAAAAAAACATCATCAACATAAGCGCGGCAATTAGAGCCCGCGAGTCCCGACCCGTGCGCCGGGCTCAGCCCGGCCTGACTCGGCCAGCCCGGCGGCGACTGGGACCACACGCCCGATCGCGGCCGGAGGAGGCGCTGGGGACTATTTGTTCCTCACTTGTGGCCGCACTCGATCATGCAGCCCGGAGCTGGTGCTGCCTCCCCAGTGCCTGGGCTCGGAGCAACCGGCCGTGCGTCCTGGGCGCACCCAGCACTTGGCAGAGCCCAGAGTAGCCCGCGGGGGAGCGCAGAGCCGGTGCGGCCCGAGACAGGACGGCCTCCGTAGGCGGCCCCCCTGGCGCCCGAGGAGAGTTCTTCTCCCCTCCCCGTGCCTCTCTCCCGACCCAAACCCACCCCTCCCTACGCATACCCCCCCCCACACACACACACGCTCTCTCACAGCTTGTCGTGTTGTTTAAAACAGGTGGAAGACCTCTGTAATGATATTATGCCTTTCAATAAAAATTTTATGAGGTGTATTTGATTATAGATTAATGTGTCCCTAATAAAACGGACGGATGGAGCAGCTCGGAGGGCCCCCTCCCCCTACCACACTCACACGCGCGCGCAGCCACACACACCCCCGACGTGAGGCTGAGCACACGCCGAGGCCCGAGGGGTGAGCTGGGGCGGCCTGGCCCGTGGGCTGGGCGTGGCGGCGGCCACCGCCCGGGCTCTGTCTGCCCTCGGAAGTGTCCGCAAGCTGGCAGTGGGCACCGCGCGGACAGTGGCGGCCGGGGTGCCTTGTCTTCTTCCGGACTTCTGGAAAGGTGCTGGAAGAGAACACGCCATAAGGCAGAACCCAGATCGTAGAGCAGGCCCGCTCCCACCCGCTGCCACCCGCCCCCAACTCGCCTCAAAGAGGCCAGCATCTCCCTGGGCCAGGCCGCTTCCCACGGTTCCCACTTAAAGGCCTGTGAGTGGATTCCGGATATGTCTTTTAAATGGCTTGGTCCTTGGGCTACTCTCTTAGGAATTCTTTCTTTCTTTCTTCCTTTCTTTTCTTTCTTTCTTTTCTTTCTTTCTTTTCTTTCTTTCTCTTCCTTCCTTCCTTCCTTCCTTCCTTCCTTCCTTTCTTTCTTTCTTTCTTTCTTTCTTTCTTTCTTTCTTTCTTTCTTTCTTTCTTTCTTTCTTTCTTTCTTTCTTTCTTTCTTTCTTTCTTTCTTTCTTTCTTTCTTTCTTTCTTTCTAAAAGCTCCAAAGGTAAGGCTGGGCAGCCTTGAATCTGAGGGAAATGCCCATTGTCACTCCCAAATCCATGGTACAGAGCCTCGGAAGCCCGGCTGGGAGCCGAGACAAAAGCAGCCGGGGCGCAGGCGATGGAGGATATATTTCTCGCTCTACAAGTTGCCCAGCGCACCCTTGGAGGGCTCCCAGCCCACCTCGAGCCCCAGAAAGGAAGAGGGGAAATGGCTATTTCTGGCCTAATCAATTGTCTTTGCCAATGGCTTTCTGATTTTATTCCAGAGGAGCTGCCTTTGCCTGTAGCACGAGTTTTCCTCCGAGACATGGCCCCCTGTCAACAATGAATGGTGCTCCCCACATCGCAGGGGGTAAACTGAGAAGCTAAAATTGCCCTCCTTTTCTGCCCAGCCAATGGAGGTCTGGGCCAATCTATCCCAGTGTTCCCAAACTGGCACTGATGCGCGGCCGTCCCTCTTCCACCCTAGGAAATGGCTCCCCTAAAGGGTTCTGTCTTGGAACTGGGAAAGAGTCTTCGTTTCTGGGAGGAAGTTTAAAACTCTGAATAAATACTGAGTCTCCCAAAGACTCCTTGGATGAGGGTTTTAAGGCTCAGACCCTCTTAAAAAGGGGACAAATGAAAAGGACGTGTTTTGTGAAGCTGCTTGAATCCATCGGAGACCCTCTGCAACCACAGTACAACATGGGGTAACGAATTCTCTGTCCGCTCATCCCCCCAAGGCCTCTCCTCTCTTCTCCCTGGCCAGACTAAAGTCTGGACCCTCTTGGGCTGAGGATCCTGCAATCTATCTATCTATCTATACACACACACACACACACACACACACACACACACACACGTGAAAGCTGGCTGGAGTTTTCTGAGCTACGGTGGTAGCTGGAACAGTGGACTTCATGGGAAGTCATATTCATCTGTAAATTCTCTTTCGGTCACCCTTCGTATATTTTCTTGCCTCCCAGATACAATGGCTCCAACCAGCATTTTGTAATTAAACAGAGGGAGGATTAACTGGGGAAAACCTTTTCTTCCTTTAAAAAATTTTTTCATGTAGGCCACTAAAAGGTAATGACTGAGCATAGAATCCTTCCACAAGGAAACCAGGGCAACATGGGATGGGAAAACTCACCCATCCTCAACTTCACTTTGGCCTCGCTGTCTTGCGCCTGGGGTGGGGGTGGGGGTGGGGGTGGCGGTGAGGGAAATGGGGGCCGAATTGGATCCGATGCAATGCTAAGTTGCTGCTTGTCCTTGCTCCTGTAATGGAGGCCTGGCGGCTTCCAGGTGGGCAAGACAGATTTCAACCCAGCCCCTGATGATGGCACAACAGCCAGAAATCGCCAAGACTCCACTGAAAGCATGAAAAATAACACAACCAAAACCAAAGAGAGGAAGACACACAAGTGGGGAGCTGCGAGGAAAATGCGGTTTGGGCACAGGCTTACTTAACCAAGCTGAGACTAGAGGGGAAGCTCACACCCATTGACAAATCAATTATGCTACTATCATGGGGGGAGGGGGAGAGGGGACCCTCCTTCCCAACTAGGAAAACAGCACACACAGTTTGGATTATCACTCCCCTGACCACTACCAAATTTCAGCACCAAAGACCCCCTTCAGCTTTTCTCTCCCATTTCCCCTCCCCTGCTCTCTACCACCCGGACAACTGCCCCAAACAAGCAGTTTAACAGGAAGACAATCTCACCAAAGTCTTTCATTTCCACCGTAACATATTTCCATTTCAGAAAGCAGAGGGAGTACACTCGTTTCCAGAGTTTATTGCATTATACATGCGACCAGAACATGCACAGAAAGGACAGGTTGCTGTTGTACTTCTACCAAACCATAGATGCACCACAAGGGAAAGGCTACAAGGCAAATTCTCAATATTCCATCTCACCAAGGACAATTGCTAAACTCGTTTGCAAAAAGATACATTGTAATGTGCTTTTTTAGTCCCTCCCCCCAAAGCTTGTGGGTTTTCTTAATCTTTTTTAAATATATATGTAAAAGTACTTTTAAGTACTGGATGTACTCAAAACGCCATGAGCTCATGGACTAACCACACACACAGACCTTTTGTGTTAGGAAAAACATGAAAAAGTCACATTGCTGGATGGACGAGTGGATTGATGGATGCTGTACAGTTCCAATAAGTTAAGACCCAAATGAAAATTCGCAGTAATAGTTACCCTGCATTACGATGAAAAAAAATAATAAATTACATGTGCTAGTTTATATATATATATATATATATATATATATATATATATATATATATATATATATATACTCATAGGGATTACAGATCACTTGCAGCACGAACAGAATGACCCCAAAGTCACATTCTAGCAGGAAAAAACAAAAACAAAATTAAAAAACCAAGAGCAATGAAGGTTTTGTTTCCGCCTTCCCAGTCCTCCAGCACTCGGCCCTGGAAGTCTGTGCCCCTTCTCCGATCCTGGCCTCTGACGGGCCTCGGACCTAAGAGAAGGTGAGGTTGGCGGTCAGTTCTCGGATCCGGTTCTCTCGGCTCATCTTCTTGAGTTTCATTCGGCGGTTTTGAAACCAAATCTTGACCTGCCTGTCGGTGAGGTTAACGCTCTTACTGATCTCTAGGCGGCGCTCGCGGGTGAGGTACATATTGAACAAGAACTCTTTTTCTAATTCCAGCGTTTGGTGCTTAGTGTAAGGGCACCTCTTCTTTCTGCCACTCTTTGCAGTGAGCCAATTGCTGGTTGGAGTATCAGACTTGATTTCCTCTAACAAAATTAAAGGGAGAAGAAGAAAAAAAAATCAAGAATTTTTTTTTCTCTCAATCTGTTCAAATGTACCCTTGGCCATGATACCTCTGGCAGCCAGGCCCTTTGGGAAATGCTGGTATTACACATTACTCACACGAAGTGGGCCCTGGAAGGGATTTATAAATGATGCCAGATTAGTTAAAATACCCCAAATGGCACGATGGGTGGGTACTCTCGCCCTCTGTGTCAGCGTTCTCTCTCTCTCTCTCTCTCTCTCTCTCTCTCTCTCTCTCTCTCTCTCTCTCTCCTTTCTGACCTGCACAAAATATTAGTACAATAGTAAACTTTCAGGATCTCACCAGCAACATTCCAAGTGATCATCTTACAACAGGGCTAGAGTGGAAGAAGCAAGCCACAGCCTGACAAGCCTACAAACCCCACTGCTTCCTCAGATCCCCAAGTCTGCCACTTCTTTCCCACTTCTCCTAGGCAGGCAGGGATCCCCGTACAGCCAGGTTTATAGGTACCAATTCTCTTTCAAAAGATAACCGAGTACACCTTCTCTGCCCTGCTTGGGCATTGTTGTGTGCCCAAGAATTTCGTGAATTCTTATGCCTTCTTGCCTCCACACAAAAACATTCTCCCAGAAAGGTAGCTACTTGCTGTGGCCCAACTCTGAGCACTGGGGGAGAGGAGCAGGGGCAGAAAAGCCAGAGCCCCTGGCTCTTTGCCCTGCCCAGCCCTCAGGCTGGCCCTGCTGGGTGGGCCACACACATTCCATTCTCTCCCCCTTCTGCCTTTGCCCCCTTTGCAAATGGATTGCAAAGCTTGCGGCACTTTCCCCAGACAAAGCCAAGGTTACCTAGCTCCGCAGAGGCAAGGAGCCCTGTTCTTCGGCCCAAGCACCAACCGGCCCAGCTACCGCATCCCCCTTGCTGCCCCCAAGCTCGCAGGATGCGGGGTGCATGCACTTGAACAAGAACACGGTGCCTTGGACCACCTTAAAATCATCACTGGGTGAAAGGCAGGAGGGCTGGGACTACAAATCTGAGCAGGAGAAAGGAGGTTCTGGGGCCGTGTTTACCAGCCGCAGGTCTCATTTGCGCTCTTTTGTTGCATTTCAGGTCTAGCTCAGGAAAAATAAACCCAGCAAGCCCTTCCTCTGCCGGGGCGCCATCCGCGCGGGGCCAGGAGTAGCCAGGAGGGCGAGGGCAGCGCGGGAAAAGCGGAAACCATCTCGGGACTAAGATTGCCCCTCTAAGAGCGGGGAGGAGTGGCACTTGCCAGTCGGGGCCCCAGGCTGCCGGGTTCGGCACTGGGCACCCAGGCGTTCCCTCTCTCTGCCGGGTTCCCGGGCTGCGCGCCCCGCTGGGGTGGCAACTCTGCTCATACCGACCTTTGCTTTCCTTCTCCTGTACTTCAGGACTGGACACGGAGACCTCAGCCAGGCAGCTCCTCTCTTCTGGAAGGCCGCCCTTGGCCTCGGGGCTCTCCACCTGGGAGACTTTGGCGGGCTCCTGGCCACTTGCGGGCTCGTTCATCTTCTTTTCCATCTGCAGCTGGGCGGCCGAGAGCTGCGGCTTGGCCGCGCCGCGAGGGTTGAGCTGGAGCATGACTGTGGAGCTGCCTTCGGGGCTGTTATTGTACTCTTGGGTTTTCCCGGTGGCGTAGGTCTGACTCAGTCTAAAATATCCAGGGACAGGAACCTCAGGGTTCTCAACGGGACAGGACTCAGGGACCAGCCTCTGGTACGAAGGGACCTCAGCAGAAATGAGTTTGTTGCGCTTATCAGAATACATGCAGCAATTGGATTCTTCCTTAATGTTGGTGGTGAAGGAGCAAGTAGGGACTTGCTGTGTAACAGGTTGCTCTATTCGACAAGATCTGTTCGGGTCTGTCCAACTGTCTACTTGAGGTATATAAGGATGCACATTCATACCTATATTTTGGTGGTTCACTTCTCTTTTGGCCAGAGACGGGAGTAGTCCACAGGTTTGCATTCCATAGGTCCCCATGTCTGCGCTAGGTGGTGGCATGTACATGCTGGCGCTGCTCGAATAAAAACTGTCACTCCTGCAGGCACTGATCAAGGAATCTACTAAAAAAGTATTAGCGGCAGGAGAGCTGTTGGGAAAGGACATTTTGGGGAGGAATTTGAAGAAGAGAGATTGTGTCCTTTGTAGGCTGACATCTCTAGGAAAACATTCCCCGTGTAATTGTGGATGCCTCTGCCGACCACATGACAACCAAGCCAATGAGATTTGAAAATGGCCTTGAGCCGCAGCCTCCTCGCAGGTCACGTGCTCCAGAGCCCGGACAGCCGGCCGCGTAAGCACGGACAACAGCGACATCTACTACGCGCCCGCGATAGTGCGCGCTGGAGACAACCGGCCCAGCACTCTCTGCCGTCCGCCAGTCTCCCGGGGCTCGCTCGGCCCGCCAGCTCCACTCGCGTCCCCTACTCCAGCCGCTGGGCCCCGCAGGCGGAAGGAAAGGCTCGGCCCGAGGGGTCTCCGGGAGGACACACGCGGGGAGGGAAGCCGGGGCGCCATGGCGCCAGCACACAGAAGCATTCTCCGCACACGCCCAGGCAGAAGGCGCCCAAGAGGGCCGGGGCCAGGGCGGGGTTGGGGGCCCAGCCTGGTTCATTTTGTCCCAGGCAGCCTGGGAAGGTGAGTTGGATTCCCCAGGCTCCGAGACATACCACCCCAAGGAGCCACAGTAAAGAGCTCTGATGCGGAGACGCGGCCAAGATATCCTGGGGAGCGGAGGCGAGGAGGGCCGCGAGAGCCGAGAGGCCACGCAGCTGGCCGGCCCCGCGGAGCCCCGAGGACCGGCCCGGCCCCGGCGCTGTCCTCTGACTCGGCCCGTCCGCCCCAGTCCCCGGCGCCTCCGCGCCCCGGTGGGCTACCCGAGCCTTCGGCTCTCCGTGGAACCACACCCCAATCTCTGAGGGTCGGCCCGCTGGGAGCTTTCAGCCCGGAGACAGTCCCTCGCCAGCAGTTCGCTATCCGCGAAAGCATCCCCCGGGTTCCCAGCGGAAGAACTAAACCAACTAAACGGCGGATTCCCTCCCCACACGCCCTGATAGTAGAGGGCAAAGAGGAAGGAAGAGAGAAAAGAATGTTTTCTAGGAAAGGAGGAAACTCTCGCCCTCAGACTCGAGAAGTTTTAGAAAACTGACTGGGCCAAGCAAGAGAGAGAGAGATGCAAAGGTGTCATTTGGTTCTTCTGCACAGAAAAATATGTTTTCCTTTTATGGATTTTGTAAAAGCACTGGTTTCTGACAAGTGCAAGGTACAAAAGGTTGTGGAATTTATTAATACATGTTAAGAAGAATCAGGGTGATCAATAAAATTCTCATCTACACTCTTGGGCTACTTGGTAATTTTCTGGCTTCTGAAGGTTTTTAAAGAGTTATACCCGCTGTTGCCACACACGGGAAGATATTTTATTAACAAATCAATTGAGACTTTGTAAGGATAAGATTAATAGTTAAGATTTAGCATAATGGCGTTTGCTTTATGAATTATTGAAAATTATACTATTGATTTTTCCCCTTCGCTGCTAACCAAGAAGGTCAATTTTTGTTTTAACACAAATTGTCAAATATTAAAAGCTATACTTTTGTCAGAAGTTGAGTTTTATAGTTTTGGACAGTTCCTAAAGGTATTTGACATGATTCAATTCTGCTTGGGTAAGGGAAGGGAGGGCAAAAGGAGGTGGGGAAACCTCAGTCCTCTGTTTCCTTTGGTGAGGGAAAGTTCTATAAAGAGGATTTAGTCTGGGGTTGTGGTCAACCTCATTAAAAGAACCACCACCAGCACCACCATGGAAACTCAGAGTTTTTTGAGAAACTTCTTCAACAACTTCCTCCCTTGTTCTCTGGTTGCAGTCGGTGAGCGGTCCTTCCGAAGCCGTGGCCTCCGGGCAGCAGCAGGGAGCTTTAACCTTGATTTCCAAAGGTTTGCCCTGGACGAGGGACCCCGGCTAGGGCGCTGGAGCCGATCCGGCTTCCCGGATCCCCTTTGCTGCATCCAGGAGAGGAAAAGGGCCCTGGAAACTCTGATCTTAAACCAGTTATCTGCCCAGGAAGGCATCCGTGTTTTCTTCTCCCCACACTAGTCCTGTCATGGGCTGGCCTTGGATCTCAGGCCCAGAGACTGAACTTGTGGGCAAATTGGGTTTCTGCCTTAGCAGAACCTTTTTTTTTTTTGGAACCTGATGCTCAGCCTACTGGGAGCCCGCTCGCTCCTTCACAAAAACCTTTTCCAACAAACTCTTTGTCCACCCCTCCCCAAAAGGAATCTCCCCTGGCGTGGTGGAAACAGTTGTTGGACATTATTTTCGGCCTTGGGACCGCTTCGTCTGTCCCCTCACAGTGCCCTCGCCCAAACAATAACCCCTTTTAAAAAACTCCGCAGTGGCAGTGAGACAGACCTTTTAAACCTTTACGCAGCTGTTCAAATACAACATCATTGTCAGGTTAAAAGCCTGGCGCCTCTAACTGCTCTGGCTGCGGGATGCCGCCGATGAAGCAGAGGTTTAAACATTACCTTCGGCAGGGGTGGCTGTTTCTAAGCCTGGGGGTGAGGGAGTGAGGAGGGCAAGGACAAAACCCAACTTTTGACTCTAGTCTACTAAGGTCCTGTTCAAAGCTAACAGCCACTGACTAGCACCCTGAAATTTGCTTTCTCTCAAGGCGGAGATCATGATCTCAGCCACAGCTAAGCATGCCCAGGGCTGGACAAAGTGCCCGCTGCACACGCTCGTGGCAGGCGCCCTGACGCCAGCCTGGCGCTCCAGCACTGTCCTCCCTTTGCTTGTCGGCCAAGGGAGCTGCTGGGAACTCCGTTGTCCAATTCTCTCTATCCCACAAGAGAGGCAAGAGTGGTCAATCTAATCGAGAATTTTATGCCCATCAAATGCCCTTTCATAATCTTTATTTATACATGAATAAAACATCCAAGCTAAAACCCAGCGATTCCTCACCAAACGGGTAGGTCTCCCATGAGCCAGGACAGACAGGGTCTGCCTTCCGAATGTGGGGGGACTTTGTTTCAGCTCCCTGTGCCTTCAAGCTCAAAAGTCACTCCCACGTTGGATTTGGTTTTAAATAGGTCTTCTTCACTCACAGGGGAAAAATGTGTATCAGATATAATTTTGGATCTATTATTACAAAATTCTCTTTTATTCTTTTTCAAATTTCTGTCTTCAGACCAGTTCCTTGAGGCCAGAGACTGCCAATATTTCAGAGAAATTTTATTATAAAAATCAAGGAAAATAGAAATAATACAAGATAATGATCTGAGCCTGGGAGGATGGAAAGTTTGCCTAAGACTCTAAGGCTAAATAAAGCAAATGGAATGAAAAAGCAAGGCTTTCAAGGCCAGGCTTTATTTTGCTTACAAGTATTTAATGCAGCTACATAGCTGCTGTTTTCGATCATCTTTAGATCAGTTAGAGCAGTTACCATTAATAATAAATCAATATTGTGCAATAAAGGAGATGAATATCCACAATTGTACCAAGACATCCTTCTCCCTGGCACAGTTCTTTCCACAGAAAAATTAAAAGGGTCACTTTAGCAAGAAATTAGCATTTGTAATTCAAGAAATGGCTTTTGCATCTCTGCTTTCCTGTCACCGGGAAGAAGGGCAGCAGCCCTGGGCCTGAGTGGACCTGGGGCTATAGGTTCACCCTGAATTTGGGCCGTGAGTGGCCTCTCGGGGCTGTGCCACTTTTGAGGGGCAGAGTGGATGGGCACAAATTTTAAAAGCTGCTTCCTCAGAGTACCCTTCCAGATTGCACCGTGCATCTCCCAGCCAATGTGAAAAGAAATCAAGGGGGCAACTGGGGAGGCTAGAGAAGCCACCACAAATGCAAAGAGGGGTCTAAGGAGACATGCAAAAGGACCAGCAGTCTAGGAACCTCTTCCCTTTGCAGACACAAAAGCCTACTTCTCCCAATTTCCCTCCATTTTAGGATATGAAACCTCAGCGACTCAAGACATGTGGCCATGCCCTATGAGCCCCACATGCTGCGAATGATCAAAAGGGGTCAGGTCTACAGACCCCAGAAGTCCTGGTCCAATTCCTTGGCCTTTTTCAGGCTCAATTTGGGCGCTGCTGAGAGGAAAGGAACTGCAGATTGCTAAGCATCCGTGGTCTGGGGGAGGCGGCCAGCCAAAGCCAAGGGTCCCTGAAAGGCCACAAGTGCCCCCACTGGAGCTGCCTAAAGAGGAATGCAACATTTGGGGAGGGGGCCTCTCATCCCACTTGGACTGAGGCCCGGGTTAGGATCCCGGAAATGTCGATTCACAATAGCTAAGCTGGACCCACGGTCAGACAGGCAGGAGCCAGGGTATGCGTGGGGAACATCAATGTCTCTGGCTGGCGCCTCCCATAGGGTGGGGAGACTCATGGCCCCCAGCCTCCACTGAAGCAGATGCCAACTCCCAGGGGTGGACCCAGAGTCTTTGGTCCAGGGCCTGGAGGGAGGGGGCAGAGTCAGCGGGGCTAAGGAGGTCCTCGCTAATTCCGAGGTTGTATGTACTTACAATGAACTTCGGGAAAGAAGGAACTGCTACCTTTCATTTTGGAACTTCCCTTTTGGACGGCGGGTGGTGGCATAGGCCCTCCGCAATGTCAGGGGCTTTTCAGGGTGGGAGTGGGGTCGAGGAGGGCACGCAGTGAGAAAACTGCTTCCAAGAGCTTGTGCCAAAATCAAACTCAGCGCTCAAGGCCAGCAGACGGCTTGGAAGGCTGGCCAGGGTTCTGTCAAAAGCAAAGCCCGTTTGCTTCAAATGCATTCCCCATTCCACGACGCCTTGAAGTTTAAACGTTTCCCGGACTGCCTGACGCTCCCCGCAGCCACATTAGCCCAATCTGGCCCGGGCGCCCCAACTCAGTCCTGCCTGCGCCTCCCGGTGCTATCGGTAGCCCCGAGCGCCAGGCACGACCGGGGGTGGGGGAGGATCCCTCGCGCAGAACGACCCGTTAGGTCCCCACGCGTCTCATTTTTCTGAGACCACACTCAGCTAAGTTGCCGGCGCCCTGATCTGTCTTAAACAAAAGCCTTTTAATCACCCCAGGCGGACGGAGAGCGTGCAAGGCGGACGCGGTTTGGGGCAGGGGAGGTTCTACCTTCCTATGTCTCTCCACACTCAAACCACCAAGAAAATTAATTTACATAATTTAATTAACTCGCAGTGGCATGACCTATTTTGAAATGCACATATTTGTCTTTTAAAACCCTCTCCTCGACACCACCAGGTTATACCGAGATATTCTTTGCAACAACTTTATCTTTAAGAAGACAATGATTAGGTGATCTCTTGTTTCAGGAATCTGCTCCTGTTCCTCTGGCTTTATACAACTTCCCAACCTCATGGCTGCTTAGAATAAACAAACATCAAACACCTCCGCGATTTCTAACCGCTATTAGAATCCAGTATTGGAAAGATACGGTACCGCTGCCTCTCCGACAAATGCGGCTTCTGGAACGTGAGCACGCCCCCGTGTGGCTCTCCAAGGCCAGGCAAACGCGAAATGGTATCTCTAGGTTCGGCTCTCCTACGGCGGTGGACATACTAGCTTGCTACATTTAGACGCAGTTTAAAAGAGAGAGAGAGAGAGAGAGAGAGAGATGGAGAGAGAAAGAAAGAAACCAGTTTTAATCACATTACTAGGGCACTGACACTGTAACGGATGCCTAGAATTCCAAACAAAGGAATCCCCTTCGGAACGAAGTTATTCCACTGTAGGCTTTGTTTCTATTGCATCTTTAACCAAAGGTTGAGGGACATTTTTGGAAACAGTATAAATATATTTTCTTTTGTTCCATATCATAGTAAGTGCAATAATTTATTTGATAGGGTGACAAATTTTTTCAAATATAACGAAGTAAGTCTGTAATACCTTCCTTTTTCAAATACCTGCTTTTAAAACCTCGGTTCTTCATTAGAGCTAAAGGACTGCTATCTATGACTCCTCCCACAAAAAAACCCAAAACAATCTCAGCATTTCCTAGCTGTATTAAAAGCATGCTGGTAGACATCTTAATATAACCAGTATTTTAAAAAGCAGTCAATTGCTATTGAATTACACAAATGTTTGAAGGGAAATTAAGGTTATTGATCCTGAAATCAGGAATTGGCTTAGATTTATGGTGAGCCCCCGATATGATTCTGTGTGGTCATAAATGGGTGTGTGGGTCTGGATGTGTGTGAGCATGTGAGCATGTGTGCATGACAGTGGGTGGCAGTTGAATATCACAGAAGAACCTTAAGGCACCTAATTATTCAGAAAGGTTAAAGGTGATGACCTTGACATTTTGGAAGTTCAAAGGCATACACTTATGCACTTATGTTTTTCCTTCCCCCCAAAAGCTTTGGTAATCAAAAAATTTTTGCATTTGGAAATGCATGCCCCCTTGGAAGATGCATGGGGTGCTGTGCCTCTTATGGATTTATTTTTTGACTTTGGGCTTATGAGAGGTTACAAGTCATAAGATTCACTTTATTCTTTTCAGAGAAAGAGAAGCTCTTCTCACTCTTCCAGTTTATTGCACATTGCGGAAATCTCCTTTGGGCCCACCAGAAGGTGTATAATATAACCCAATTAAGCTGTTTAGAACTTTGGCTTTTATGGTGTTGTCTAGACAGTTCAAGGTTTTGTAAACAGCCTGGCCTGGCCCTGCAACATAAAGTGCAGTGCGGCCCCTACCACATTCTTTACCTTGAAGCAGTAAATGTGGTGAGAAGTGGGTCTGCAGCCCTGGGTCTTATTTCCAGGGAGGAGGGGTTACCTTCTCTGCTCCAGGCCCATGTGACACCAGCAAGGACCCAGGCCCTCTCCACCCGCTGATACCTTCCATTTAGCAAACTTTTTTTTTTTCCAATGAGAGGTTCTAGTTTTAATTTCTTCTTTTAAGGGACCCTTCCTCCTTGACAGCTTGTTAAGAGTGAATTTGGATCTCCTAAGCAGTTTTTTTAAAAAGTTTCTTTTGTTTTTTCAGGAATTCCAAGTTTACTACACTAGGGGTGGGGTGGGCAAGGAGATTTGTTTCTTAGATTCCTGCTGCCCCAACCTCATGGCCTGGAGAAGGCAGCACCAGTGTGGCTGGCTCACATCTTCAATTCAGAGATTCATCCCTAAAGTGATTTTTAATGCCAGTGCAGCCTAGAAAGGATGGGAGGGAACGACTCTTATTTTAGCGGGATTAAAAAGCATTTCATTTGATTTTCAGTTGCTTGGAAGAGAAGGTTCTGGCCACTAAAATATCCTAATCAGACACTAAACTTCTTCAAAGAGGAAAATTCATACAGTGTATTGAAGCTGTAACCTCCATTTTACTAGAAACCATTTATTCACACAAAAGACAGTGACCCATGCATTGATAGGACAGACCAAAGGTACATTCCCCAGAGTTTAAATAATCTGCATTCACCAAGGGGAAGGGATGCGGTCCCTTAAACTCAGAGCAAAAACAAGCTCCTTCCAGGCCCTCGGCCTATCTCTCTACAGATCCCACAGCGTGCCCACGGAAGCTCAGAGAGAGGGAGGGAGAACAACAGCGCATTGGCGGTAAAATTGTAAAGGGACGTTTGCATTTACCATTTTCCCCTTATTAGGATCCATTCGGCCAAGTCCCCGACCTCGTCCGCAGGCTGCAGTGGTCGCTGGGAGGTCCCGAGTTGACCGTGAGAAGGAATCGTGGAGTTCCACAGAGAAGAGGTGTCATTAAACCCAAGGACATTGGGGCTTGCCCAGGGCAGGCTGGTGGGGAGGAGAGTGGGTGAGTGGGGATCAGGGGAGAGGGGTGCTTCCTGGAGCTCTCAAAATAAGGGGTTTCCAGTGAAATACTGCAGACGGTCTCTGTTCAGTTTCTTTTCTTTCATTCTACGATTCTGGAACCAGATTTTGACTTGCCGGTCAGTGAGGTTGAGCATACGAGAAAGTTGGAGTCTTTTCTCTTTGTTTATGTACACGTTAAAGAAAAATTCCCGTTCCAGTTCGCGGATCTGATACTTGGTGTAGGGACAGCGCTTTTTTCGGGATCGCTGGGGGGCCACTGCAAGGCAAAAAGACCAAGAGGTGAGAGAGGCCGTTGCCTGCCCACCCCCCGGCCGCCCGCCCGGGTCCGCGCGAGGGCCAGGCCTCGGCCCGTTGGGGACGTCCCCTGCTGCCGCTGAAAGGCCCTGCCTGCGTCGTGGGGGATGATATATGGGCGGTCACAGGAGAGAGTGCGGGCGTGGACGTGTGTTCACGCCCAGACACACACACGTGCACACACACGTGCACACACACACACACACACACAGCCTGGCATCGAGGTGGGGAAGCAGAGGGCGAGGCAGGCTCTGAGCTGGACTCGGAAGAGAGAGAAACACGAGCGCGCCGGGCAGCCAGCGGCTTGGATAAAGTCCAGTTCAAGCATCAAAGTCTCCCCAACCCCCCCCCTCACCCCTTTAAAAGCAGAAGACTCGAGTATCCACACTCACAAATTGGCTTGAAATCTCTCCTCCCTTCCTCCCTCCCTCCATGGTCTCTAGGACCAGTCCCCCTCATCGCACGCACAAAACTGGGGGAAAGCTCTCTGCAGCGATTAATATCCTCATCGAAGTCTACCTTAAGCCCACCTAAATTGGTTTCCTATCGTAAACACGCTTTACAACGGCCCGGGAAATCTTATAGGATGTATAAACCCCTTAGAACGCTTATAAAGTAGCACATAAAACTGCGCGAGCAGAGGGAGGCCCCCTCCGCCCTCGCCCCGCGCCCGCGGCCCCCAAGCCCAGCCGCCCACCCCGCGTCCGGTGCCTACCTGCGCCGCCGCTCTTCTCAGCCCCCGCCTCCCCTGGGGGCACCTCGCCGTCGCTGCCCTCTGCCGCTCCCTTGAGCTCCGAGCCGGGGGTCGTCTTGGCGCAGGGACTTCCCCCGCCGCCACTGGCCGCCGTCTTGGGGTTGCTCTTGTCGGCGGCGCCCTCGGGCTGCGGCGGCGCGGGCGGCGGAGGGGGCTGCGGTCCGGCGAACGGGGGCCCGGGTGCAGCCTCGTAGAACTGGTCGAAGCCCTGCGGCAGGATGCCGTTGCGGCCCACGGCGCTGTAGAAATTGGAGGCGGCGCCCGCAGGGCCGTGCGGCGGCCCGGGCGCGGCGCACACCGGCTCCGGCGCCTTGAAGAGCACATCCGGACGGCGGCCCGCGGGCGGGAGCAGCTCGCGCTGCATGGCCGCCTCCTCGGCCGCCGCCGCTGCCGCCGCCGCCGCCGCCGCTGCAGCGTAGTAGGGAGCGTAGCTACCGGCGCCGCCGCCGCCGCCCCCGCCGGGGCCGCCGCCGCCACCGCCGCCCCCTGCACCGCCTCCGCCGCCGCCGCGGTATGGCCACTTGGCGCGCTCCAGGCCGTAGTCGCGGAAGGCCACTTCGCGCACAGGCTGGACGTGCGGCGCCAGGTTGGAAGAGTAGGGGAAAGTCATCTGGCAGGATGACGGTTGTGACAGGAACGACGGCTTGCTGGCAAAGTCCGACGGGGCCACATAGTAGGCGCAGCCGGGCAGGTACATGCTGGCTGCGCTCGGGCCGCACTCGTCAAAGTCGTTCATGGCTCCGCGGCGTGCGCGCCGGCGAGCCCCGGGCCGCTCCCCGCGCCGCCAACCTGAGCCATCGATTGCACAAGAGGCTTGGGCCAGGATCAACTAAGCAAAAATCCCCACCGGGAGCTGACGTGCTATTCATCTTGATTGATTCTGGTGGTAATTATGTCACGTGACGCCATGGAGCGAAATGTCCTTATATCTATATCAGTGCTCGCCAACACACTCCGGGACGGTTCCTGGCGCCAAGACGCGCGCGCGCTGGGGGCACATCGGCCTCCCTCTCCAGCCAGCTCTCCCGGGGCGCCCCCTGATCAGACTGTGCCTCAGGCCGGTCACCTGTGCACCGCCGTCGGCTGCCACTGCTGGGTGCATCTGCCACCGCCCGGCTGGGCCGCCCGCCGGCGCCCGCCCGCGCCTTTAAGTACGCGGACCGAGGCCGGCTGGGAGGAGGAGGGAGGAGGAGGAAGGCGGAGGAAGGGGGAAGGGAAAGAAGCGGAGAGCTGAGGGGGGAGCCCCAGCTCCGGGCACAGGGGACTAGGTGTGAGGGTGTGAGTTTCCCACCCCCCACACCCCTTCCTGCAGCCGCTCCCTCCCCCGCGACGCCGCCACCCTTTTCAGTTTGCCCGCCGGTAGCTTGTTGCTTCTTGTTCAGGGGGCGTAATTGCGCCTCTCTCGGGGCGCAAGGAGCCCTGATTTACATGTTTCTCTGCCCAGCGCTTACGCCGCGGAGTAACTTGGCTCTCTCCATGGACGACCGGGAGCGCGAACGCCAGCCTCAAAAAACTCACGCCAAAACCCTACCAGGAGCTCACCCGGCCCAGGGCCTCGGTGCCCACTCGGCCCTGTCGCCCTCTCTCCTTTCTGTCTCTCTTTCTCCTTCCTTGTCTCCCTTCATTCTTCTCACGTCTTTCTCTCCTGTCCTCTCTTCTCTCACTTCCCCGTTTCCTTTTTTCTTCTTCCTTCCTCTTATTACTCCCCTCCTTTCCTGTCTCAGTCTGTCCCCTGATCCTCCCCTCCTTTCCCCCAGCTATGTGTCACCACCTCTATCTCTCTCCCTGTCACCTCTCTGACTTTTCTCTCCCAGTGCTAAAGCAAGAAGGGAGTTCAGCCAGCGAAGATACTCCGTGGCCCTCTAGAAGCTGGGGGTTCTGGTGAACAAAAGGATCTGGAGTCCAACCCTCAGGGTGCCTGGCTTCCCGCTTTTCCGCAAGCGGAGACAAAACGCCGGTGCCTCCGCCCTCCTCACCCCCTCTGCCTTCTGGCCTGGACTGGGACCAAGTAGCCTCACATCCAGCCCCTTCTCAGCGTCGGAGCCCCGCCAAGGCCTACGCATCCGTGCCGTGCCTTTCCAAGGCTCCTGCAGCACCCTAGGGCCTGCAGGGTCACTGTGGGCCTCCGGAGGTCCGTTGGCTCTGGGGGGTGGGGGGCGGGCTCTCAGAAGCTCTTGGCTCCTTCTTCAAGCCCCCCTTCTCCACTCGGCTCTGAGGGACCCCCATCCACTCGCCCCAAGGCCTCACTCCTCGGCGGTGGCTGCATCCCTCTTTTTTAGCCTGGGGGGTCCAGGCGAGGCCTGAGCTCCCGCCTTGGGAAAGCCAGCGTTTTCCAAAGGTAAAATCAATCTCTCAGAAAGAAGCTCCCCAAACCCAAATCCCAGAACCGAGGGCAGGAAGTTGTTGCCCCTCTCCCCAGGATTCCTCTGCCAGGCAATCCCAGCACTGGTCCTGGGCCTCAGCCCTAAGCCCAGGACAGGCAGTGCAGGTTGTGAAGCTGGTTCCCACCCTGGCCCCGGCCGCCGCAGAGCCGGTGCCATGAGCTCTGCCCACCATGCCCACAGACAGAAAAAAAGGCGGGTGATCAGAGCTCATATCTATTTTCTGGCCAATGTTCCCCCCTTCCTCTTTTTTCTCCTCCCTCGCATTCTCCCTCCCACTCTCTCTCCTCCGCCCCCCTCCCATCAGCTTCCCTCAGAACACTGCGCAAACAGGTCGGTGGGACTAGAGGGCAAGAAGACCCCCCCAGAACTGCCCATCCTGTGTTCACCTTCCACGCAGCTGGCACTCTCGCCCAGGTTCCAGCTTGTCCCCTTCTCCTTAGCCCAGACCGCCGGCACACTTATCTGCCTGCCCATCTCCATCCGCGGCCCAAGCCTCTCTCCCTTTCGGGCTGTTGTAGTCGACGCCCCTGGATCTATCTCCTAAAATGGCTCCCCGGACACTGCACACAAGCCAAGGGGCTGCTCAGGACCCAGGGCAGGGACCGCAGGGGCCCCCGGATGGGTCTTTATGTGTCTGCAAGCGCGCAAGATTCTGGTACCTTCTCTCTGCACGGGTGGGGCGCAGGCAGCCCGCTGCCCCCAAAGTGGAGCCTGCTGACCGCTAAAGAGGGAAATGGGGGAGGACGAACCATTCAAGTTCAACGACATGGCGACGGCGCTCGGGCTGGAGCCGTGCTTTGGCGGGGGAGGGTGCGCCATCTGCAGCGGCGCGCGGGTGCACAGGGAAAGGGGCGGCTGGCCCCTCTCTGCGCGTTAGCACGGGCCCCCACCCCCACCCCCAAGCCAAGGCTTTCGTTCTGGGCCCAGCCCGCTTCGCCCTTTGGCCCCAGCTTTTTCCTCCATCCTTTCCCCGAAACCCAAGGAAAACCGCAGCCTCCCGACCCGCGCGTCCGCTCGAGAACCTACCGTGAAGATCCCAGAGCTGTGGCCTTTTCTTTGCCTGCGCGGCCCCACTCGAAGCGCAGGGAGCGCACCGGACCCTCCGGGCACAGCCAGCAGCTCCGCGAGCGGTAGCTTTCCGCGCAGCGCCCGGACGTGATGCGGTAATTTCGAGCCACCCAAGATAAGACACTAACTTGACCTTAACTTTGTCAGGGCGCCCCTGGTATCTGGAGAACGTGAACAGACAGACACTGTCTGGCAGCTCTCGTAAAAGCTGACTGGGGAAGGGATTCTGAGTCATTTCATTTATTGCCACTACAGTTCTGCAAGAAAGCTTTTCCTCCCTGCCAAACTTTAATTATTTATGCTCCTTTAGGAAACGAAAGAAGAGGAGAAACGCGGGGAAAGCCCCCAGAGCCAGTCCCTTCCCTGCAGAGCCTTCGGAATGGGCTCCTTAAGTCAAGTGACTGAAGAACAAAAATGTGGGGAGATTACCTTTGTCCAAGGACGGTCGGACAGGCACCGAGCCCCCCCTCCCCACTAACGGGGGGTGGATGCAGCTGGGAGAGGCGGGATGAAAGGGCACACCCTCCCTCCACCTCCACAGACATGAATATTTACAACGGTTCTGGATTTCTCCTCCGCCCGCCCGCCTCCCGGAAGCCTCCCCAGCCCGCCTCCCGTGGGGAGAGCCCCCAGGCCTTAAAAGGGTCTCCTGGTCGGCCCTCTGAGCTCGCAGCCGATTGAATGCCAGACCAAGCCGTTTTTTCTCATTTAAAAACCTTTTCCTTGGTCAAGAGGCCTGCCTGGATTGCAGCATTTCGGAGGACGCATTTGTCTTTGTGCGAGGGAATGTTAAACACTTAGATTTCAGCATTTCTCTCGGGTATTTATTTCTTTCAGATTTCATCGTGGTTCCAAATCCCTGCCAGGACTTTGGTTAGGAAGGGAGAGAGGACATCACCACCTTTGTATTCATATAGATCAGTAGAAAGGATGGATTTGAAAAACACTGCTGAAGCTCCAATTGACAGACAAGATTTTACACTTAGAATAATTTCAATCTCTTTGGGGAGTGGTCTCCATGAATATCTCCTCCCACCCTACAACCCAGGCTACAGAAAAAAGAACACAATGATTTAATGGTATATATTGCAAAGAAATGGTCTCCCTGTGTTGTCTTAGGCCTGGGTCTAAGTCTGGTTCCCTGGCCCTTTACCCAGCCCTCCAGACCTGAGGTCTGAGTGTGGACTCTGCCTTTGTTCAGTTATCTTGAAGGGGGCAAACCTTCTGGGACTCAGAGAGACTCAGTTCTGGTACCGTCACCTCCCTGAGCCCTACCAGGTGGGGAAACATTTCTAATGAAAGGGCCTCCCTCGGCAGCTTCTTGCTTCCTTTATTCCTGTTTTATTGTTTTTTTTTTTTTTAGGAGCTGTTTAAAATACATTTCATCAAATTAGCTTCAGGGAAGGGGAGTTGGAACCACTGAATGCTCAGAATTAGAGACTTAACAGTTTTGCTAATTTTCCCACTTACTAAAAGCTAGCAATTCTCTAGTTTCCATCACTGAGCCAGCCGGGCTGGAACCTACAAGAGCTCAGTGAATACCAAGCAGGCCCTAGCTTTCCTGGCCTGAGATAGAGGCTCTGAAGGCTTAGGGGGTGCAGAAGCCATGTTTCCCAAGGGAGTCTGCTGGGTTTCAGGCAGAGGTGCCAGTGTGGAGGATTTCCACAGGGTGTAGCCTACTTACAAGAAGCCTGACCCAAAAACACGGCAGGGAGAGATGTTTTGTATTGAAACCCGAGGAACATATCTTGGCAGCCTCCTGAACAGCAAGCTTCAAAGTTTGGGAATTTAGGCAAAACGTGGAAGCCCCAGCCAGCAACAAGCCGAGGGTTCGCTTAGTGTGTGAGACACGCTGAAATCTGCTCACGGTTCCCCCACCTTGGATGTTTTATACACATTTCGTTTATAGGCTTTTATACACCATTTCCTGACTGACTTGGAAGCCATTTTCTCACTTAATGAACAGTCAGCACCCATAGTGAAACTGCAACCAGGAAAGAAAAATGAATTTGGTGGCCTGAAAAACATTAGAAGGGAATCTGAAACGTTTTGAAAAATCGACATCAGTCCCATGACAGCATGACTGGGACTTGGATATTTATTTCCACTCAAAACATTTCTGTATGTCTGATATATACATGCTATTGTTTTTGACAAAATCAAAACAAAACAAAACATGCATGAAAACTATTAGATAGCAGAGAAAAATGCAATTCATCTAAACATCAACTGAGGTCAGTTGGGATGAGGCTTAGGGCTCCCTGTGAGGTGCCCGCTCCAGATCTCGGGCCTGGTCCTCCACCGAAAATAAATCATCATCATACTCTGGTAAGGAATCTTCAAGTCTTTGGCTGTTGTGCATCTTGCTAGGTGTTGGGGCGAGGTGCTACTTCTCTGAAGGAGACAGAAAAGGGGCAGAGATGGTAGAAGGAGCTTGGGGGGCCCTTGGGTTCCCTGAAGCTAACGCAGGACACTCCAGCATACCCAGGACATCTCCATCTGGCATTCAGCAACTGCAGCCTCCACAAAGGAAGCCAGGCAGGGCCCGGAGTCTCTCAGGCTCTGCTGGAGCTGGTCAGACATGGCCTCAGAAGGAGCACAGTGGCAGGGCCCCTGGTGGAGCTGGTGGGCAGTGGAGAGAGAGAGGAGAGGGGAACTTCTGCTTCTCTCTACTTGGTCTAGAGCAGAGAAGGGGCTGAGGATCAGAAGGGCCTCCTTCCTAGCCCTCCTGACTATTGACTGGTGAGGGAGACTTCACCTCTCCTTGTCGTGGTCCATTACCATAATTCAAGAAAGACAAGTCAACACCTTTGCCTACCTCGACAGGAAAGCCATATTTACAGTCGGAAGGTAGGACACCCCCCCCCTTCCTGGCTCACTCCCTTATCCTCCCCCCAGATATTTCCCCCTCCTAGTGCAGCCCAGCCTCAAAGCCAACTAGCAGCTCTCCTCACCAGAGCTCAGCTCTGGGGGTCCAGTTGCTGAGTGAAGGGCTCTGCACTGGGCACGTGTGAGGAGGTGGAAGAAGGAGGGGGATTTTACCAGTCTGGTCTGGAAGCTGTAGTTTGCTGTGGAGCCCCAGCGTCCCTCGTCCCATCTACGGGAAGGACGTATCCAATCCATTCAGCCCAGCCGGAGGGGTCAGTCCAGCCAGACTCTGAAGTGTCTCTGGAGTTTGGCCATCATGCCCCTTACTCCCTTTTCCTCCTGAAGTCTGAAGGTCTAGGGTGGCTATTGTCCTCCCCAAACAGCCAGGGTATACAGGAGGGGGACGGCGCCCTTTCCTTCCTCCAAAATCGAGATTCTGGCTTTGCCACAAGGGGCTTTGGCTGCAAAGAGACAAAATTGTGCCCTCAGCCCTTTCTAATCTGCCCGGGAGTTCTTCCTAAATTCAGTTCCACTCTGCGCTCTAGTTAGGTGCCTGCGAGATGCAGAAAGGGCTGCGGAGAGGGAGAAAAGAAGACGAATCAGGTGGAAGCAGAAATCCAAGTACAAGGACACTAGAGTGAACCCTGGGTATAATAATGCCCCAGCTAAGAGTTAGGACAGATGACTCCAGAACCCCACTCTGGAAGCCTCAAGGCCAGGGTTGTGCTGCAACTTCTGCAGGCTTCTCTGAGAAAGGGGAAAGAGTGGATGCTCAACCGGCCAGGTCTCCAAACAAATCTCCTGCAGGCTTCTGGAGCTGCTGTCTGAGCGGGAGGGTACCTGGAACCAGCGGAGAAGGAGCAGAAGGAAAAGCCCTATCCCCTCACTTCCTTCACGCCAGGCCTCGGTGAAAAAAGGCAGGCCCAGCCCGGCCCGGCCGGGGCCACACCGGGAGCTAGTATAGCGCCAGCGCCTGCTCGCGCAGCACCACGCGTTTCTTCTTCATACGCCGGTTCTGGAACCAGATTTTGACTTGCTGGTCGCTGAGGTTCAGCCTGTTGGACAATTCCTTGCGCTTCTGCCGGTTGATGAATTCGTTGAGAAGGAATTCGTTCTCCAGCTCCGCTATCTGCTGCTTAGTGTAGGGTTTCCGCTTCTTGCGGGCCCTCCCCGGGGCCGCCCCCCACGGCAGGCCTGCAACACAGCCCCAACCCAAGTCAGCCCGGCCCGCTCCCGGTTGCCTGCCCGCCCCTGGCGGCTCCCTCCCTCTACACACTCTCCCCTGCACCCCACCTCCCACCCCGGCCCAGGGAGCGTCGCTCGCGGAGCGTGGCCACCCTTTACCGTCGGGCAGCGAAGGCTGCAGGCAGGAGGCGACGCCCGCCGCCTGCACTGTCATGTTCAAGTTGAGCGGGCCCTTGGTCTCGTCCTTGAAGCCGGAGGAGCAGGGTGTCCCCTCGAGAAGGGCCGAAGAGCCCGGCGCGACGCGGCCCACACCCGCGTAGTCGTACTTGGCCGCTTTGAGAGCAGCTGCCGCGGGGGCCAGGCTAGACTCCGGGATGAAGGGAGGCCGCGCACGGCCACGATCCTCCGGCCCGGCGGCCGCGTCGGCAGTATAAAACTTGGCCTGTTCTTCGGATCCGTCCTTGGCGCCCAGGGGCTGCAGGCCAAGAGGCCCAGAGCCAGCCAGGTAGGGCTGGGAAAAGCTGCCGAAGGTGGTGGCACCGGCAGGCTGCGCTGGGGCACAGGAGGCGGGCGTGGTGGCCCATGGCAGCGCGCCGCGCGGGTATGAGATGGAGGGAAGCGCGGCCAACTGGCCGCCATTCGGCCGCAGGTTGGAAAAGTAGAAGGAGTCGGGCGACTGTAGATTCAGAAGCGAGCCCACATAGCCCGCTCTGTAGAGACTGCGCTCACACATCTCCAACAAAGGGCTTGGGCTGCGCTTGCAGCAGTATTTAGTTACAACCGGGAATAAGAGGACAGGCTCAGACGATTGGATGAAACTTTGCCTGCAGGTTCTTCAAAGCCGGTCATTTCAGCACCGCCTACATCCCCCGACCCGTTTCTCCCCTCCCCCACCCCATTCAGGGTATTATGATAACACCCGCAATATTCGATGGCGAATGACGAGGCTGCCAAGCAGAGCTAAGGCATGTTGAGAAAAGGTGAAGCCTCTTCGAGTTTCCAGGCTGATTTCAGCAGCTGGGGGCATTGGGCATCGGGTGCATTTGCCTCAATGTCCCTTGGGGCCCTTCTTGGTCTTGACTGGCTTTGCACTCCCATTTTCCGCTGGCTGCATGGGCCAGGCTTGCTTCTACCAGCTTAAACTCGCAGCTGAGGCCTTTTCCAGTACGGTGCACTTCTTGACTTGTCCAGAGAGCCCTTGGTCCGGTGGGGCCATTAACTCTGTCGCTAGGCCTCAGCAAAGCTACTCCTACCCCGTCCCTCCCCACCTCATCCCTCTGGACTGGACTCTGCACGCATGATCTGGCAGTGAAGACCCAGCACTGCCTGAGCCCTAGGTCCCCGGCCGCAGGCATAGTTTGCTGATAGAAGAGGAATGCATCACAAATTCTGCCTAAGTTTGGCGCCCAGGAAGGAGGATTCATATCACTCCTGGTGTGCTTCTCCATGGTCCAGCCCTCTGCTCCTAAGAAAGTCACCATCCAGGTCCATGGAGAATGCTGGCCTGGGGACCGGGACAGCCTGATTGGCCAGTCGTGGCCAAAGGCTACATTCTTTTAATCGCCAGCAGTCACCTTGGAGACTGCAGCCCTTCAAAGCAGAACTCCAAGGTGTTAATCCACTCTGTGGCGTGCAGGACGAGCTCCCCTGATCTGATGTGGAAGGACAGAAGAGCCAGAGCCACCCACCGGCCGGGAACAGCGGGGCACACCGAGGCAGCGGACTAGCAGCGTTCCTCTGCTCAGCGCCTCCAGGGGCGCGCGGGCCGCTGGCGGGTTCGGAAGTCTGGCGAACAGGGTGGCGGGCGGCAGCGCTCCCTCGCTGGGAGCAATGTGGCAGTCCCCGCCGCGGTTCCTCCCGGAGGGTTAAGGATCCTCCTTTCCTGCCTCCGGTCCCAAGACCCCCAGCTACCCCGTGACTGGCGCCCGCCCCAGCCTGCAGCCCGCCTCGCGGTCCCCGAGCCAAGCTGGAATTGGTTAGACCGCCAGCTCCGGCACGGAGACCACACAGGCGCCGCCGGAGGGCAAGGCTGACCAGCGCGCTGCGACTTTATTGTGTGAGTTATGGCGACCAACTGG
>RJWK010011456.1:0-41942 GCA_004363435.1 Platanista minor | reverse complement strand
AAAAAAAAAAAAAAAAAAAAAGAAGTTATAAAGTCCCCGCAAGATCTCAGTGAGCTGGATTTCCGTGTCTGAAAGTGATGAGAAAACTCTGGGTTTGCCCAAAATGCTGTTCAGAGCTGGGAAAGGCAGATTAAAGAGAACGTATGGGGCAGTGACCGCAGATACCACAAACCCTATTTCATGTTCACTCATCTGGTTTAGACTGTCAGATGATCATTAGTACGGAGCCCCCTCCTCGCAGCTCACACCTCAGCCCGCTCGCTCCTCCATGCTTTCTTCTCACTTCCCTCCCCTGCCATCGAGGCCTCTGATGCCTGGCTACCAGCCTGAACTTGTTGGAACAAAAGCCAAGACTAAGGAGAAGCAGAGAGACCAGAAGGGAAGGCAGAGCAAAGGGGCCGTGGAGAGCGGGTTTGATTAAAGAAGTTCGCTGGTCTACAAGCAGAGGGCACGAGGCTGCTTCTAACCGCTAGATCTGCCCTGGCTCAGGCTATACCTCAACGCTGTCAGCTGAAAAAAAATGCACAACTGAAAAGTTGAGAATTATGCTTTATTCGGCAGACAAAACTGAGGACTTAATCCTGGGACACAGCATCTCAGTTAACTCTGAGGGACAACTCCGAAGAGGTAAGGGAGAAGCCAGGATACAGAGGAGTTTTTGCAACAAAGACCAGGTAGCCGGAGGAATATCAGTAGTTAACAGATTACTGTTAATTAAAGGAAACCAGACATCTCAGGTTAAGGAATTTAGCACTTTTCTGTGTATGGGAAGATGCAAGAGTCTGGGCTCACTGAAATCATTCCTTTGATGTGCACCTCAGTTCTCTGGGGCCAGTGTCCTGTGTTTTCTCTTCCTGAGTTCTGTCAGGGCTCACCATTGGGCCGGCTGTAGTGGATGATGGCTGCAACATCCTTTGTTTACTGATATGGCAGGTGGCATTTTTAGTTCACAACCCCCAGGACCGTTCCTCTGTCTCTAGGACACCACGGGGTCCTCGCAAGGTCTACAACTGTTGGTCTCTCAATGTCTGTGAATGTTAGTGGCACATGTGACATCTCTGAGCTCATCAGGAGAGGCCGTGGGCTCCATTTCCAGTGCCATCTTCCCCGGAGGAGGAAAGACTCAGGGTCTGACTTCCTGCCACAGACGGAGTATCCGCATTACAACTCAGGACCATTGCATCAATGGTAATTAAGCAAATTAGCTGTTGCAGGCATGTTCACAAAGCCAGCAGACTCAGTGGGGCGCTATGCATTAGCATCCTGTCCCTAATGGCCCCTGCGGAATGAATCCCTGCACCCAGACCAAGTTGGGAATGGTGCACAAGGGGCTGGCGGAGAGCCTGCAGACTGCCCAGGCATCTGCCAGAGCCTTGGCTGGCTACCTCGCTCACCCGCCAGTTCCTCTCACTCTGCCCTATTGTTTTCTGTGTGCCTCTACCTGGAGTCTCCTACAATGTTCTCTTCACCTGGCTAATGCCTTTTTATCCTTTAACACTTGCCCAGGAATCACCTCCTCCAGGAAGCCTTCTCTGATTCCGCAGGCTACATGAAGGCCCCTCTTCCATCCATCTCTGGTCAGTCTCCCCTAGAGGCTGGGCTCTGTTGCCAGAGAAGGAGGCCAAATCCCAGATGGAAGACATCCACCCCCGCTTGTCTCGGCCACAGGAGGTTGTATCAGGGTTCTAGGGGTGCAAGCACACAGAAAGCCACTCTGGTTACCTTTAGAATCCCTGGAAGGGTGAGCAGCATCAGCTATGACAGGAGCAGAGTGCTCCAGGCACCCAGATGGGGACACTACTAATGCCTGGTTCTCAGGATGCACCTGAAGGGAGAGAGCATCCCCTGTGTGGAGTCTTTGTGACCCTGGAGGACCAGCCTAGTTGGTCTGACTTGGGCCATGTGCTCCATGCCCTTGACCAGGGCTGAGCAGGGCTCCATGGCTGGCAGACCCTTAGATGTATCACTGATGCTTCATTCACTCCTCACAAACAATCTGTGAGTAGATACTACTGTTGTCCCCCATGTTACAGTTGGGGAAACTGAGGCAGGGGCCAGTGGTGGCCATCAGGAAAGGAGAACTGCCAGGCTGGCCGCCCGGCCCCCAGGCTTACGGAATAAGTACATGTGTGTTGAAAGAGTGAGCGACTGCTCTAGGAAAACACACGGAGCTGGCCTCTCCAGAGCCAGCCTGCTTCCCCAGCCAGGTGGGCGGGCGTTTGGCCCTTTCTGATGGATGGGTGATATTTTCTGGGGCAGCGACAGGATGCACACCTGTCATCGCTGAGCTAGTTACTTCTCCCTCGCTGGCCTTTTGGCCAAGCTGCCGCCCTGAAAATCAGCGCTCTTTCTCGGGCATCCTCAGCAAGAAGTAAAGGAAAGCTCAGGAGAAGAGGAGATGGAAAATCTGTGCTGTTCTGCATCGTCGGGAAGGGAGATCGAAGCTTCAGAAAATGGGACAGAGACTGAGGCCAGAGGCTGCATTACGCAGACGTGGACCTCAGAGGCCCGGAAGAGAGGCGTTGGGTCCAGAGCACAGGTCGGGCCGACCTGGGGCAGAGCCAGAGCAGAAGGCAGAGCCCCCTGGGCGGGGAGGGGCCCTCCCTCCCCACCCTCTCTTTATTTCTGGAGCTCGCTGAGCTGTTCCCCTGGATCCTGAGCTTCTTCTCAGGCCGCCGAAAGGCCGATGGCGGGGTCGGTGCTGGAGAGAGTGGGTGGGGGTGGGTGTCCTGGGGAGTGTGGTCGTGGAGCACGTGCTTTCCTGGGGACCCCAGTTCTGTCAGTATCACTCTATCAGCCCGTGGCCTCGGTGGGACCCTGGCCTTGGATCCCATTCGGGCCCCCAGCCCTGGTCGGTCCTCCCTGCTCCGGGCATCTTTCACTCCTCCCGGCCTCCTGGCTCTGTAGTCCAGCCCGGCTCGTCCCCCTGTATGGTCATTGCCAAGTACTTGTCTGCCCAACCTCTGCCCCGGACTGTGAACATCTCGGGCCCAGGCTGTGGTCTGTTCATCCGTGGACCCTCAGCACCCTCACGAGGCTCAGCCCAGTGAGGCCTTGCTGGGTGGGATAATGGTCGCTTCCGGATTCCTCAAACCCCACTTGGCAGCCCGGGTACCATGGCGGGGGTCCTGGGCTGGCCGTCTTACCTCTGGTCAAGGTCTCCTGAGTTTCCACCCCCAGGAACGGCTCCAGGACCCTCTCCCCCAGTGGCGGGTTGCCGCAGAAACTGCCTCGCAGAGGGGCCCTGGGGCTCCTGTCTGTCTGTGCCCATCACTGACGTGGCTGCTTCCCGGGAATAAACCCAGTTCTTTGCAAGGAGCCAGGAGAAACACGGAAGGAAGGAAAGGGGCTGCTCAGAGACCCCCATCTTACTGACAATGCCTGGGGCCGGCCACCCACGGGGGACTGAGACCCACCCAGGCCCCCTCCTGGCCACCTCTCCCAACCCCAGCCCTCTGCCCTCTCAAGGGTCTGTCCGCGGGCCGTACTGCTTGGGCCTGGGTTGAGGACACGGGTCCAGACGCAGCAAGGGTCCTGCCCAGGCGATGTGGTGTTACAGGAAAAGCCTCAGGGCGGTGTCCGTAGCAGGAATTTGCATTTTACAAGGGACTTTTGAAAATGGAAAAGAACTTAAAATTCTAAGAAATTAACCTCCTCCAGTGGTTATCTTCCAAGGGGAAGGCAGGGGCCGGGCCCTCAACACCTATAAGAACACAGCCATTTCTGTCTCACCCTTTCCTGAACCTGTCCCTATACACACCAGCTGCTGGTCACTGGTGCAGGCTGCACACAGTTGTGGTCCCTGGTGGTGCCCTCTGACCTGCCCCTCCCCCACTGACCCCAGCTCTGGAAAGGCACCTCTGATCACACAGTCGAGGAAGCAGAATCCAAGGGGTGGGCCACCCTGGACTTCTCCCTCTCCTTCACTCTGCAGAGCCCTCCATCACCACGTCCTGCTGATCTCATTTCCAGTATCTCTCAGATCCGCCCTTTTTCCCCACGTCCAACCCCAGCAAGGCCATTCTGGTCCACATGTACCTTCAGCTTTCAGCCGGGCTTCTCCTCCTGGACTCCTCACATCCTCTCTGGCCCCCTTCTGATCTATTCTCCAGGCTCTGGCTACAGCAATGTTGACTGGGATTGTGTTGAATATATAGACCACTTTGGAAAGAATGGATACCATCAAAATATTGTTTTCCAATTCATGAACACAATATGGTTCTCCATTTATTTAGGTCTTCTTTAATTTTGTTCATGAGTGTTTTATACTTTCCAACATACAAATCCTACACATTCTTTGTTAGATTTACACCCAATTACTGATATTTCATGTTTTGGGAAACTATTGTAAATAGTGTTTTATTCAATTTTTAATTATTCGTGGCTAGTACATTGAAATAGAAATGATTTAAAATTTTTATTTTAAAATAATTATAGAGTCATAAAAATTTGCAAAGATAGTACAGAGAGGTCCCGTGGACCCTTCACCCACTTTTCTCCAATGATTACGTCTTATATAACTATAGTACACTATCAAAACTAGGAAACTGACACTGGTACAACTTGTGTGTATAGGTCTCTGGCATTTTATCACATATGTAGATTCATGTAGTTACCACTCTCAAGATACAGAATGAAACACAATTGATTTTTGTATATTGACTTTCTATCTTGCAACTTCGTTAAACTCACTTATTAGTTCTAGTCAAAGGTACTTTTTGTGCATTACTTAGGATTTTTTACAAAGATAATCATGTCATCTGTGAATAGAAAGTTTTATTTTGTCCTTTCCAGTATAGATGATGTTTTTCTTACCCTATTGCATTGGCTAGGACCTCCAGTTTAATGCTGAACAGGAGTGATGAGAGCCAACAACCTAGTCTCGTCTTGCTCTTGATCCTGGAGTGAAGCAGTCAGTCTTTCATCATTAAGTATCATGTTAGCTGTGGGGTTTTTGTAGGTGCTCTTTATCAGATTGTGGAAGTTCCCTTCTATTCCTAATGTGCTAAGAGTATTTATCATGAATTATTGTTGAATTTTGCCAGATACTTCTTCTGCATCTATGAGATGATCATATGGTTTTCTTCTTTAGTCTGATGATATCGCAGATTACGCTGAACTATTTTCAGTGATATTGAGAAAGCACAAATATAATCATGGCATGGCCCTCTTTAAGTGTTCAAATCATCTAATAGCTTCCCTTTGCTCCTAGGATCAAATCAAAATCCTTAATGCAATGAATCAATTACAAATATATGTGCCTATGAGAAGCACATATATAACTAATTGTTTAAATAATATAGCCATTTAACAATAGCACATAATAGGTCTGTAGGTCCAGGGCTGGTTCAGCCACTCAACAACAGCAGTTCACCAGGTTGGCATCTCTGCCTTGCCCTCATGGTTGCAAGATGGTTGCAGCAGCTCCAGGCATCATTTCCTAGCACAGTTGTGTCCAGAACTGGAAAGAAGGATGGAAGCAGAAGGATTTTCCTCATATCATCTCTGTTTTGATCAATCAAGAAAATTATTTTCTACAACTTCCTTAGCAGATTTTCTCTAATATCTCATTGGCCAGACCAGGTCCCCTACTTATCTCTAAACCAATCACCTGGCACAGGACTACCATCATGGCCTTAGACCAACCACAGTTCATCCCCTGGACCTGAGTATGTTTCTATTGGACAAAGGCAAGGAGAAAGGAGATTGCGTTTGGGGAGTGGCCAATGTGTCTACCATACTAGTCCACCCCAGTCTCTGCACGACCTGGCTTCTCCCTCACTTCCCATCCTCCGTCTCCAGATAAATATGATTCCTTCTGGAATACTCTTCCTCCCACATCCGTTCACCCAGATGAAGGTAGCTCACCCTCCAGGTCTTACCCAAGGTGCTTCTGCTCCCGTTGACTTCCCAGCTGAGTCAAGTTCTCCCCCCAGATTGCCTCTGCCAGCCCTCCTACATTCACAGCACCCACCGTAGCCTGGACTCAGCATCCCCGTGGACTCCTCCTGCCCTATCCCCTCTCAGAGTCCCTGCTCAGCCTCTTCCTCCCCCTCATACCCAACCTTCCATCTCCGAATCCCACCCATCCTTCTAGGACCATCTGCACGCTGCCTCTTCCATGCAGACCTCCTCAGCCCTTGCAGCTACAGTTCCTATCTTCCTCCTTCGTGCCCACCTGGCAAATGTCCCTTGAATTGCAGCTATTTTAGTGCAGGCCTGTCATACTGACAAGTTCCCTGGGAGCCCATACCATGTCTCATTCTTCTCTGTAGCCCCCACCATTGCCACAAGTGCCTTTCCCACTGTCGGCCTCAGCAGGTGGGTGGAGGCTGAAGGATTAGAAATAGATTGCAGATTGAAACAGTGACCACCACCGCCATCCCCTTGTGAGGGTTTCTGGTGGGCCGCAGGCTTCACAGACATCAGCTCTAATCCTCCCCACGGACAATGGCGTAAGGGACAATGTTATCCCCACTCCACTGTTGAAGACCCATGCCAAGAGGTTATATAAATAACTCGCCCAGAGGCACACATGGGGAGGAACCAGAACGTGAACTCAGGTTTTTTGCCCTGACTCTAAGGCTGGGGTTTTCCCCACCACTCCAGGGAGGCAGGGAGGAAAGTGAGGAGGTGGGTCTGTGACTGAGGCAGACAGAGGAGGGCACCGGGGGGTGGGGGGGAGAGGAGGGGACAAAGACCAGAGTCTGGACATCAGCCCCAGCCCCTGAGCAGGAGCTCTTGCTGTCCCTGCTCCGGGTGGAGGTGATCAGGAGAGAAAACACTTGGGCCACAAGTAGGAGCTCGGGCCAGAGCCACGCTGGGCACGGGGAGAAAGCCGTGGCCCTCACCTTCAAAGGTCCACGGTTGGATGGGGACGTGCATCCAAAACTGTAAACGCTGACGCAGAACAAAGAGGTGTGCTGCTCGCTCCAGGAGCTGCGGGAGGACGTGGCCCCCTGGACGTCACTAGAAGCAGCTGCTCTGAGTGCGGCAGTGTCCGTCCTCATCCACTCACACCTGCCAGGCCAGCCTCACAGCAGCCGGGAGCAGGAATCGTCATTTCTGTTCCACAGATGAACAAGCTGAGGCCCAGGCGGGACGAGGACTTTGCCCCAAGACTCAAGGAGTTGGACTCAGGTCTGCCTTCCCCTCAGAGACCTCTCTGCCCCTTCCCCAGGCAGACTTACTCCAGACTGATTCTAGAAGCTGGCCCCAGGCCGTGTCCATCCAGGGAGCTGCCAGCCTCCTCTTCGTAGCTTTTCCAGCTCTCTTGGTTACAATCCCAAGAGATTGGCCACCATACATCTCTCTCTCTTCTTTTCTTTTCAAAGATGACTCATAAGATGAAATGAGGCATTTTGGAGTAAATGATGCAGGGACTGAATTATTCCAACTCCTCCAGATTCTGAAATGACTTTAATGTGTTTATGTTTTGCATTAAGCATTGAAATGGGCTGAGGGGTCACAGGATTTATCTTAATTTGGGAAATGCCTCTTGGGTGTACACTCCAGCGCAAGACCAGCTGTGAGCTAAATATCTAGAGGACATTGAAAGCAGTGCCCACTTCCCTACTAATTGACCCTGTGCCTTTCTTTCCGAGTGGGGTGACAACTCTGGCTTTGTTGTTGCAATCTCATGTTTGCCCTGATAAAACCCAGCTCCATCCCTCTGTCGGAAAGGGGGTGCTTTGCAACTGTTGCCTGCTTTGCTGAGCTCGTGAAGCCCCAGGTCTGTTGCTGCCCACGCAGAACTGCCCACTGAGGGCACGTGACTTGTGTAACCTGTACGTGGGTATAAAGGAGACAGAACTGTTGTGTCCGTGACTCACAGGGCCCTCGGGGTCCCTGGCACGTAGTAGGCGCTCAGTAACGTCTGCTGGAAGAGTAGTCTTGGAGCTGAACAGAGTTCCCGTGCCCCGAGTGGGGAGGACAGGTGTGCTCAGCCTGCATTCTGAAGAGCCCACATGAGGGGAGCAGCAGAGAGCAGGGAGCCACGAGGCATGTTGAGGCACCCGACGTCTAGCCCTGTGGGGAGCTGGCACCACCCCAGACAAACAGGAGGGAGAAGCAGCTCTGAGGAGCATGGAACATTCCAGCCTCTGTCCCCCGAACTTGCATCTCTGGCCAGGGCTTCCCACCAGCCCAGTCCTATGGACGTTGGGGGACAGGTGAGTCATTACCAAGTCCATTCAGTCCGGCTTCCAAGACCCAGACAGGTAGACAAGAGCAGAGAACGGCCGGGAGAGGGCTGGCTAAAGAAGAAAGGGGCCTGGGCGAGTCCAAAACCTGAGACCTCTGGCTGGACCTCCGCTGGAGTCTTTGGAAGTCTAAGGGCTGTCAGAGCAGAGAAGGGAGTCCAGGTCAGGTCTGCATAAGAGGGACAGCACTGAAGGTATGGGGAGCAGGGGGACAGAGGCCAGGAGGCTGTTCCCCCTCACGCAGGAGGATGCAGGCCGTCAGTGGGCAGGGTCTTTGAGTTGGAAATAAGTCATAGAGGAAGGACCAGGGACTGTGAAGTTGGGTTCAGGGTCCGAAGGCACCACCTCTGGGCACTTCCTGCCAGGGTGGAAGCAACTCCCACAGGATGGACCCCAGACAGGCTCCATAACCCTCTCAGGCTTCCCCTGTTGAGTGGGTAGAACTGGGGAGACCAGCCCCCAGGGGCCAGAGGAGGGTGCCCAGCTCTTTGGGCCTCTCTCCCACTTCGGCTCGGGCTTCCTGAGGTTGCTTCTATACTGGAAGGGCTAAAACCCTTGACCACGAGTGGGCAAGCCTAGGAGCCAGACAAGGACACCTCCACCCCGAGTGGTAGGGTTTCCCAAAGCGTGTTCCCCACATCTGCAGTACCACAAGTTGTTGTAGGGAGAGAGGATCCTGCAGTCATGTAAGTTTGAGAAGCACTGCCTACTCTACTGCTGCCTGAGTGTCACAAACTTCCCGGCCCGCTAAATGTTCTGATAAGTCCTGCAAGGGGGGCAGGGAGGCCCATTAAACTGCGTTGAGCTCAGGTTTTCACAGACATATTTGGCCACAGAAATTTTTCATCACACAGCATCTATGGATACTTTGGGCACTGCTGCTTGAAGGAGCCCTGGGCTAAAGAGGAGCCACCACGCCTTTGAGGCATCTAAATCCTTATTGCCCTGGTGTTTATCTCCCTTGTGTCATCCCTGAGCCTTTAGCAAAGACCCACTTACAGAATCTGGCCAGACTTGGCCTCGCAGTCAGGCTTATGGGGAGGAGATGTCTCTGTGCCTGCGTACAGGCTAAAGGGCTACCGAGGCCAGATGACAGGCAACAGCATTTGTCAAGGCGTGGGGAAGGTGAATCTCCAGGGAATGATTAGAAAGGAGACAAGAAGCCAAACTCCCCTCCCACGTGGACAGCCTCCCTCCTCCACAAGCCCAACATCTGGGTTACTTGTACTGCACAAGGAGGGTATTATCCTGGAGGGTGGTCTATAGTCTGACTGGAGGGAATGTAGCTCTGGCTTCTTCTAGGGTCCTGCTGCCCCATTTTCACCAAGGGGTCCACCCAGACTGACCCACCATCATGGGCCTGGGCAGGGATGAGGGGTCAGCCCCTGAGCCGGGCCCAGTCAAGGCCTTCAGAGACAGGGGCCCCAAAGCCATCTTTGTGGGTTCTGCCTCTTTGCCCCCCGGCAAGCAGACAGGCCAGGGTGGGATGGGGAGCAGCCCCTGGGTCCTGGGAAGGAACAGTGACTTGGGGTCAGGGCTCCAGCCACTGGAGATTGTAGAGAAAGGGGGGTACCGTCCCCCAACCTGGAATTCCCTATCCTCCCCTCCCCCTGCAGTAGGAATGGCACCGGCTTTGTGCTTCTCACTCCTTCCTCCCAAGGACCCCCATTAGAGATGGAGGGAGGGATCGTGTACCAAGTGGCATGCTGGTTTTCCAGCTCAGGTGCATGTGGCTCCAAAGACGGAGCTCGTCTCCATGGCACTCCCTTCCCCGCCTTCACCCGGTCAGGGTTTCGGTCAACGCACTGCCTGCCCACTCTGCCTGGGGCACCCACAGGATGGGACAAATGAGAGAAGCTCTGCTGAACAGCTCATCCTAGCAACCCACCCTCTCTTCTTCTGAGCAGTTTCAGGGAGCGGGGGCTTCAGGGAGCTCTGTTTCATATAGACGCCCCCTTACTCCATCCTGTTCTCTTGGATTCCACCTCCAGGTGTGTCCACTCTGGCCTTAATGAGATCCTCCGAGGATGCAGTTTTCAGGCCTGACACCAGATGGCAAGAGAGCGAAAAGGGGTATGCAGATTCCTCAGGGGTCAGGGGGTCATAAAAAGTCATTTGTGCCATTCTCCTGCCTCCGCATTGTGGGGCCTCCACGCTAAGGGTGTGTCCTGCCTGCCCCTCCTCTGTCAGCACCAAGGTCCCCAACCCACACGCAGTCCGAGGCTGAGGGGGAAACAGGGGGCCCGCACGCCGACAGTAGCCGGGCCCTGGAAGTTCCGGGAGGTCCCACACCCAGGCCTGGGAAGAGGCATGGCCTCCTATTTATCCCCAAGTGCCCTGGTTTCCTGTTTGCCTTCCAGACCTGCCATAGACGCCTGGTCACTGGGACCAGGGCTGGACCCTGGTTCTAAGCCCCAGCTGTGAGCTGCACCCTGCACAGTGTATGTGACCTGGCTCTCCCCAGTGCTCAGATGCCCCGAAGCCAAGAAGGCCCCATACCCTCTCTCCTGGTCCCCTGCACAGTGTGAGAATCAGCTTTCCCTTTGTGGGCAGTGACCCCACCTCTGCCCATGCACCCAGCCAACAGCACCCCTCCCTGCTCTGCTCAGGCCATCTTGGGCTCAGCCTGTCTGGGTCTAGCTCACTGTCTACCCAGTGCCACCAGCATGTCACAGGCCACGATGCTAAGCCCCCACCACTGACAATGATTGCTATGGCACTATGACCTCTTACAGATATGATCTTATTAATCTTCCACAGAGGCATGGAAGGTTCAGAGAGGTTAAGGAACATGCCTGAGGTCATACAGCTCATAAATGGTAGAACCCAAGGTTCAGCTTTGATCAAGGCGACTCTGCCCTGGAGAGTCTCAGAGCTCTGTTGAGAGCTTACCCCACAGGGCTGACAAGCATAGGCAGCGTCTCAACTGATGGAAATCAAGCCATGTTACTGCCTTCTTTGCCCTCAAGCATATTTGGGAAAGAACTCGGAGGGCAATGCCAGGGTCCTATGAGGCAGATTGCTCACCTCACAATGCCTTTGTGTACAAGGGAAACCCAGTGGTTTGTTCTTTGCAAGGAAATGTCAGAATTACTTTCTCTCCACTTAGAAACAGCCCTCATGGTCATGGGTGGGTGGCCACAGTGCTGCTCTGGCAAGAGCAGGTGAGAGATAGACCTACAGAGAACAGGAAGCATGCCTGGGGATTTGTATCATGATCACTATCACCACCATCACCATTATCATCACCACCACCATCTCCATCATCACCATCACCATCTCCATCATCACCATCACTATCACCACCATCTCCATCATGATCACCATCTCCACCATCACCATCATCATCATCACAATCACCATCATCACCATCACCATGTCCATCATCACCATCACCACCATCACCATCACCATCTCCATCATCACAGTCACCATCATCACCATCATCATCATCACCATCACCATCATCATCATCACCATCATCACCATCACCATCTCCATCATTACCATCACCCTCTCCATCATCACCATCACTATCACCACCATCTCCATCATGATCACCATCACCACCATTACCATAATCACCATCACTATCTCCATCATTACCATCACCATCTTCATCATCATCACCACCATCACCAGCAGCAGCAGCAGCAGCATCACCATCATCACATCACCATCTCCATCATTACCATCACCATCTCCACCATCACCATCATCATCATCACCATCACCATCATCACCATCATCACCATCACCATCTCCATCATTACCATCACTATCACCACGATCTCCATCATGATCACCATCACCACCATCATCTCCATCATCACCATCACCATCTCCATCACCACCATCACCACCATCACCATCATCATCATCACCATCACCATCATCACCATCATCACCATCACCATCTCCATCATTACCATCACCATCTCCATCATCACCATCACTATCACCACCATCTCCATCATCATCACCATCACCATCATTCTCTCTGCCACTGGCCTTCAGCTATCACTGGGAATCCACTGAATCCCTCTGGCACCAAAATTCACAAGAGACCAGAGCCAGGAGAATGTGTGCAGCTCAGATCTAGACATCAAGATAGAGTTCCAGAAGAACCAGGGCCTTTTTTCCCTCTGACCCCACAGTCCGTCAGGGCTACAGGCTCCCTGTGATCTCAATAAATAGAACTTCACAAGTCCTCCAAGTGGGGTCTGCCTCTCACCTGCACTGGTCCTACCCCCAGCTTCCCTGACAACCAGTCCTACTTCTGGGGGCTAATTACTTACAGGGCCAGGGCTGGCCCCCTCTCATGTGCATGAGTTCATATAAACTTCACAGCAACCCTGCAAAGTATGGGACCCGTTTTACATAAGGACACTTAGGCTCAGAGAGTTTGGGTAAAGCGCCCAAGGCCCCTCCATGAGTGAGCAGTGCAGTCACAGCCCTCATCACAATGCTCCGCTGCCCCTGCTTCCTACAGTTACCTTCCTGGCCCAACCAGCCCCTCACCCCTCCAGCTTCACAAGGCATCCCTACTGACGCTCTGTCTGAAGATTTGGAGATGATTCTCTCCTGAAGCCCCTCTAAAGGTAAGGGGCTGGGGGCATGGAGATTTATCAGACCCAGTCTTGCCTTCAGGAAGCCCCTGTGGTGTTCCCAAGCCTCAAGCCAGATGTTTTAAATCATCTCATTTAATCCTCACCCTGGGAAGTCAGCACCTGCATTCTCTGGACACAAGTGAGAAAATGGAATCAGAGAGGGTGAGGGTCTGCCCAGCATCACACAGCCTGGGACTGCTCTTCTCATACTGCTGCCTCCGAGTGGGGCGGGCGGACGGCAGGGGCTGTGCTGTGCTGGGGGCTGCACAGCAGCCCCAAGGGTGGTTGTCACCAGCCAGCAAGGGTTGCGCTTGCAGGCTCCTGCTCCAACAGGGGTCATGGGCCCCCAGCCAATCTGAGCGGAGGCTGAAGTCCTGGGACATGACAAATTCATAGCAGGCACCCTTGTCCCTTCTCCTTCAGCCTCTGGTCTCCCGTTTACCGGCTGAGTCATTCCTCCCTCCTCCGGGACTGCCCCTCACACCCCTTTCCCGTCTCGGCCCACTCTTCCGCCTGACCTTTTCAGCCTGCGGAATCCGGCCGTCTGACCATCCTGGGGTTGGGCACTGCGGCCGGAGGGGGCCACCCACTTGTGCCCACCTTGGGAGACACCCCAAAGCGGCTCTCTCACACAGAGAGTGAGGGGCGTGCGCCCCGGAGCAGTGCCTGGGTTTGAGTCTCGTTCCATCGCCTTGGGCACCGCTTCCTCATGTGAGGACTGGGCTTGTCCCCTGTGGACCCTTCCTCAGCTCAGACGAGAGCAGACGGCGTCGGGGCTGGGAGCAGTCCTCAGGGACAGAGGAGCAGATCCCCCAGATCAGTGGTTCTCACACTTGAGGGGGCACCGTATCCCCTAGAAAAAGCATCAGAACAGACCACTGGGTGCTGCCCCGCCAGAGTTTCTGACTCAGTGGGTCTGGGGTAGGGCCTGAGAATTTTCATTTCTAACAAGATCCCAGGGGCTGAGATGCTGCTGCCCCAGGAACCCTGCTTTGAGAACCGCTGCAACAGGGAGTGGTGAGTCAAAAGGTCAAAGTCAGAGGCAGGGAGCAGGGGCCCCCCCTCTCCCTTCTCCATCCCCGACTGTCCTCATGGAGCTGGGAGAGCAATGAGGTGGGCAGGGGGCTGACATTTGTCAAGCCCCTGTGATGTGGCTGGCCCACAAATCAGCCCATTTAATCTTCAGGACAAACTGAGGAGGTGGGTGTTAACCATCCCCATTTTACAGACAGAAACCGCTCAGAGAGGTGAAGTGACTCGCCTGGGGTCACACAGACACACAGGGGGCCAGAGCCCCTGCCTTTCCGGTCCTCCCAGTGACCCTCCACCCCTGCGACCTGGGACACACAGAGACAGCCTCGGGGCACCCGTGTCTCCCCAGACACAGATCCAGCTTCAGAAAAAGCCTTTCTCTCAGACCACTTTGGGCTCTGTTGTTTCCTGCAAGTTTCAAATGACTGGGATTGAGAGGAATCTATGGCGGCATTTTACTCTCTCCTCCCAAACTCTCCCTGAGGATTGTCGAAATCCAGGCAAGAAGGGAAGAAAGCGTCCATGCCCGGCTGCAGCTGCCAGGTCGAGGAGCTGCGGTGCTGCGGTCCCACAGACAGAGCCGTGCACGGCGGGTTTCTATGACAACCAAGCTGCAGTTGTCCATAATTATAATTAACTTCAGAGCTGATCATTCTCCTGGACCCTTCCTGGGAAGGGAAGAGGCCACACTCAACAGCAGTGGGAAGCAGGGAACGTTGATTATCTGAGCCTCTGGGTCACTGCTGGTTTGGGAGCCTTCAGGGAATGGGACTCCAGGGGGACAAGCCATGCAAGACTGGGGAGCACCACAGAGTTGGGTAAGGACCTCCCAGGGGTGGGCTCCATGCGGACCTTGTCAGGGGCCCTGCCACCCAGCACCACATCTACCTCCTCCGAGCTCCCCTCAGGGCGTCTGGGAGCTGGGGGCAGAGCCCTGGAGCCCCTGGATCCTTGCCCTGGGCCTGCCTGACCTGGTGTCAGAGCACAGCCTCGCTGGGACCTGAGAACACGGAGCACAGGAAACGGGTCCCCTAGCCCCTGCGGAGGTGAGGTGACCCAAGGTGAGGAGAGGGGTAGCAGCCAAGGTCAGCCAATCCCCCTGACCCTATCCTGCCTCATTCAGGGCACAAGAAATAAAAATGAAGGCTGGGGACTTCCCTGGCAGTCCAGTGGTTAAGACCCTGTGCTTCCACTGCAGGGGGTGTGGATTTGATCCCCGGTCAGGGATTAAGATCCCACCTACCGCGCAGCGTGGCCAAAAAACAGACAAACAAAACAACAACAAAAATGTACTTGAAGAAAATGTGTTACCAAAAGAGAGGAAATCATATGCTATGTTCAGCAGCAGGTTCAGCTGAGCAGAAGAGGGTGACACATTAAAAAAAAAAAAAAAAAAAAAAAAAAAAAGGAGGCTGGTGTTTGTTGAGCCAGGCTGCAGGCTGAGCCCCTCAGGTGTATCTGATCCCAGGAAACCTCTCAACTGTCATCAGACCCACTGGGCAGGTGAGCAACTGAGGCCCGAGTGTGGGAGTGGAGTCCGGGCAGCCTGATCTCAGTGCCTGCTCCTCTGGACCCTGAGCCCCCCTTTAACTGTCATACACATTGGGGTTCACCCAGGCTTCAGTTAGGAAAAAAAGACTCTGCTTCCAAAAACAATTGGAAAACCACTGTTATGATCCAATGTCCCTACTTTACAGAGAGGGCAACTGAGGCTCTGGGAGGGGAAGTGACCTGTCCAAGATCACACAGTGCTGGTTGATACATCAAAAGGCCAGTTATCGATTCTAACGACTTACATCTTTACAGAGATTCATGACCAATAGGATTTTTTAATTTATTTTTTTAGTGCAGTATAGTTGCTACATACAATATTATATGTTACAGGTGTACAATATAATGATTCACAACTTTTAAAGTTTATAGTTTTATAGTTATTATAAAATATCGCCTATATTCCCCATGTTGTACAAATATCCTTGTAGCTTATTTTATACCTAATAGTTTGTACCTCTTAATCCTCTACCCCTCCATGGCTCCCCCTTCCCTCTCCCCACTGGTAACCACTAGTTTCTTCTCTGTATCTGTGAGTCTGCTTTCTGTTTGTTATATTCACTATATATTGTACTTTTAATTGTAGGAGTTTTTGTTTTGTTTTGTTTTGTTTTTGGCCACCCTGCACGGCATGCAGGATACCGGTTCCCCGACCGGGGATCGAACCCTCGCCCTCTGCAATGGAAGCGCTGAGTCCCAACCACTAGACCACCAGGGAAGTCCCCTAACTGTAGGATTTTTAAATATAAGGTTAGGAAGATTTCTGCCAAGTTTCTTCACCTGACTTCATAACAACAGTCAGGGTCTTGTCTCTGTCCAGCTCCCCACAGCTTCAGCTCGAGGGAACTTAATCTGAGCCAGAGGATGGAGGGAAGTGTCAGCTCGGCACCGGCTGGTCTGCCTGCCTCCCCCCCTCCCCCCGCCAGGAAGGTGGCACTGAGAGTAAGGGTGGAGGAAGACACGTTAGGGGAGACGGGGGAGGACCGACAGGGGAGGTCGAGGGGTGAGGGAGAGGAGACTAAGGGACAGAGAGACGAGGTCGAAAGGCAAGGAAGGGAGACTCAAGGACATAGAAACTGTATTTGTAGGAATTTCTCATCCTCAAGAAAATAGTCAAGGCTATTTTTTTAATGTATCCAGTCTACTCGAGAATATCGTCTATCATATTCACAGATGAAATGATAGCACTGGAATGACTAACCCAGATTTGGGAGAGGAGAGAACGGATGGACGGGATACAGATGAGACGGGACTGGTCATCACTGAGCCCTGTTGAAATGCACATGGTGCGTTGGGCTCATCATACTATCCTCTCTATTGGCATGTGTGTTTGAAATGTCCCATGAGTAAAAAAAAAGCTTTTTAAAAGTATGTAGTCAATATAGTCCAAAATTTTTTTCATGAATAGATCTTTACATATACTTTTCTTTATAAGAGTAGAATAAGAAACTGATGCTCTCAACTGTCCCCACTCAGCTTCTCCTTCTCTGTCCCTCCGCAAGTTTTCCCCTCCTTCCTGTCTCTCCGTCTCCGTCTCTCTCTCGTCCAGGAGTCAGCAGTAGCATACTGATTCTCCTCTGTCTTTCCTCCAAAATACTTATTAAAATACTGGTACAAAGGAAAAATAAAAACTAGTCGAACAAAACACCACAGGAACCTTCCAAATCCATCCTATCCTGGCCGATTTGCTACAAACATTCAAAGTTTGACGATTGGCCATTTGTCCAGTGGGTTCAGGTGAGGCCCCTCGGGGCACACTGGTCACTCCAGTGCTGGTTCTCACAGCAGAGACAGGGCTGACGCTGAGCTTCTTTCTGGAGGCCTGTGCTATCCTGACGCCCACAGATGCTACGAAGCAAAGTCAAGTTGCCATGAACATTACTTGGGAACGTCTCCTCCCTTCCTGGCTTGGTTTCCGCATCTGTCAAAGAAGTGGGAGATGGTCGCTAAGCCCCTCCCAGCCCCGGGATGTGACACCACCCAGGCTAACCTTCTTGCAGAGATAGTTGGCGTTACTTGGCCGGGGGTCCATTCTGGGAGACAGAGAGCTCAGGGCTCCCCTTCTGGCCCTTCCCAGCCCATTGCACGGAGCCACGGAGAGAAATGGGAGGCTAGAGGGGCTGCACAGAGGCCTCAGCCCTCGCCAGGCTGGTTCCTCAAGACCAACCCTAGTTTCAGCTCAGTCCCTCTGTCTGGGTCCCTCTCACTCCCATCGGCCTTGGGCCACAGGAGCAGCAGAACATTCCCGAGTGTGAGCCTCTGAGGTGGGGTGACCAGCTGTCCCAGTTTGCCCAGACTGAGGGGTTCCCATGACACTGGATTTTCAGTGCTAAAACCAGGACAGTCCCGGTCAACCTAGGCAAGCTGGTCACCCCACAGCAGGCAAGTTGTCTATGAAATTGTTAGTAAAGAGGAATATTGGACGGGAAGGAACTTTAGGTTTTGTCGTGATTGCCCAGCTTTGGGAGATGAGGAAAGTGGAGGCTGTCTATGAACTGCAAGTCTTGTGATTAAGATAGCAAAACACCAGGCCTGTGCTGGTCAGCGAGACCCAATCACAAGAAGGTTTGCACTCCTGTTGTTGCTAAACGTTGTCTGAGCCAGAAAAAGCAGCAGAGCCAATAGGAAGAATCCTGCTTCTCTGAGTCAAGCAGCCAGTGAGAACCAGGGTCCTTCTCTGCCTGTGGAGCAAGAAAAGTGACTTATCCAGGGAGGGGTGAGGGCAAGGGGACCCTGGCCCAGAGGGGGCTCCACCGTCGACTCTGCCTGGACGCCTGCCTCTGCCCCTCCAGCTTCCTGAGGCCCCCTTAGCCCCATCCATCCCGAGGGCGCCTGCCAGGACCTGAAATCCTTGGGCCCACACATGGAATGACAAGGTGGTGGGGAGCTGGCTCTGTGCCCGTCTATACTCAAAACACAGCCCTCGCTCACTTTTGAAAGAACCTGCATTTGAGTGGTTACATGAAAGCCTATCTTCTGTCATAAAGACTGGGTAATTCATACAGTTCCCTCCAATTCTTTGTTATCACCACTTCCTTTTTCCCCTGGAAAATGGGAATGCATAGGTGGTGAGCTGCTTGATCTTCTCAAATTAAGTGGACCCTGGTCAAAATGTATGACCAGTGATGGCCAAAACACCAAACTTATGGATTGCTTATTTTTGTGGTAGATTAAAACAGACTCCATGGTATCCCTGTAGTAACACTGCCCACCCAATTGTCGTTGTGACTTCAGGGTGGGAAAGAAGTTGCAGGTGACACAGAGGTGCGTAAACTGAGCCCACCAACCATACCTATAAGGGTGGAGTCTGGCGACTGGGAGCCATAGTGGGACTGGGAAAAAACCTGAACCATGATCCAGAGGGAGGGACAGACATGAAAATGAATCACTCAATGCCAAAAAAAGATCTCATGGAAAGCAAGCTGTGGCATCCATCAAACATGAGCACAAACCCAGCTCAAATCACAATGAAAATTAGAAAATATTTTGAATGGAATAATAAACTCCTACAGAGCAAAACATGTGGGATGTATCTACAGCAGCACTCAGAGGGAAATTCCTAGCCTTAAATGCAGAAAGGCAGAAGGATTGAAAAGTAATGAACTCAGATCCAACCCTAGAAGTTACAAAAGGAACAGAAAAATAAATCCAAAGAAAGTAGAAAAGTAGAAGAAAAGAATAAAAATAGGGCTTCCCTGGTGGTGCAATGGTTAAGAATCCACCTGTCAATGCAGGGGACACGAGTTCGAGCCCTGGTCCAGGAGTATCCCACATGCCATGGAGCAACTAAGCCTGTGCGCCACAGCTGCTGAGCCTGTGTTCTAGAGCCTGCAAGCCACAACTACTGAGCCAACATGCCACAGCTAGTGAAGCTTGCGTGCCTACAGCCCGTGCTCTGCAGCAGAAGCCACCACAATGAGAAGCCCAAGGACGGCAATGAAGAGCAGCCCCTCTCGCCGAAACTAGAGAAAGCCCGCGCACAGCAACGAAGACCCAATGCAGCCAAAAATAAAAATAAATAAGTAAATAAATCTTAAATAAATAAATAAATAAATATTAAAAAAATACAAATTAACAAACTAAGAAATAAACAGAATCAACGAAACTTAAAGTTGGTTTCTTGAAAAGACTGAACAAATGAATAAACTCCTGCTGAGAATGATCAAGAAGAAAAGGAATGACAGCTCCTGCCATCCAGCAGACAAATTGCAACTCTGCCTCTTACTAGCTATGTGTCTTTGGGTGAGTTAATTAACCTCTCTAAGCCTGCTTCTTCATCTTAAAATTGAGAAATATAATATCTGCCTCACCAGCTACTATGAGAGTTCAACGTGATAATGTGTCCAAGTGTCCTGCAGGTATTAGAAACTAAATAAATCGTAGTAGTTATTGTCATGGTGGTGATGGTGGTAGTAAAAGTTCTATCGGAGCCCCAAAGTGCTACAGGGAGATGGAGGATGGAGGACCACTTCCTGCTCTGTGAGAGTCAGGGAGGAGGGATTTCCAGGCTAAGCCTCTGAGGATAGGAATTTAGTAGAAGAGGGAGGCCCATCCAGGCTAAGAGCACAGTGGGCAGGACGCAGGAGGCCTCGAGGCCTAAGGTTGGTCACTTCCCCTTAAAATCCAGTTTGAGGGGAGGAAGGGCCAAATCACTTCCGAGGACGGCTGCATGAAGCACTGGGCTGACATTTGAGGCCAATGTTGAAAACACAAATGGGCCTGGCTCACGGGCTTCATGCAGTTATGCAGCAAGGGTAAATAATGAATGACTTGGAATTTTCTTGTTAACCATTTGGTTACTGATGTCTCTCCAGGACATTGAAAATGGTCCTACCCAGCCTGTCTCTAGAGTTAAGAGAATGATTTAATCATAATTCTCTCAGGCTACCTGAGACATTCTCATGTCTCATGTCTCCACTGAGACATTTTCTGCTAGAAGCAAGGGGGCAAGTTTTCAACAGACCAAGTCAGCTTCTCCCAGAGGAAAGCTCTTATGGGACTCTGTTCGCTTTCTCAAAGGGCTTCGTCTGTACAACAGGTGACACACACTCTACATTTTCCCAGGTCAAGAGAACTGGGTGAGTCTGGAGCTGGACATGTTAGCCTGTAAACCTCATGGGTCCTGCCTCTGGGAGAAAAAGAAATCAACACACTGTGTCCTCTGCCCAAGGAGGGTCATCAGTGGGGACCCTCTTGGAGGGAGGCTGTGGGGGTGAAGCACCTCCCTCGTCTAAAGAGATGTCTCCAGACCCGGATTAGACAGAGGGAGGCTCTGATCCCCCAAAATGAGGGATTGGAGGGTGGTCCCCAGAGGTCTCATAATAAAGACTTCAGGGTCACAGAAAAATTTCACATTCAAATATGTTATCAGGAGAGTCACCTATGTACCCTGGGCTCCTCTAAAAATAGTCACGAGGGGACCGCTATCTGACCCAGCAATTGCACCCCTGTGTGAAGTTATGTTCACACAAAAATCTGCACCCAGATGTTCACAGAAGCTTCATTTGCAACAAGCAAAAACTGGAAATAACTGGATGTCCTTTAAAGGGTTAATGGTAAGCTCACGGGGCAGGCAGATCCTGCCACCAACACCCAAGGATGCAGCAATCTGGGCAGATCTCCAGAGAGCCATGCTGGGTGCAAAAAGTGGATCCCAAAAGGTTACATACTGCTTCAGTCCATTTACATACATTCTTATGATGACAAAACTGTAAAGATGGAGAACAGATTAGTGGTTGTCAGAGAGGTGGGGGGAGGGGACTGGTGGGAGGGAGGGGTGTGAGGTTATGAAAGAACAGCTGGAGGAATCCAGGTTCTTGACTGTGGTGCTGGAGCCACAAACCTACACAGGTGATAAAAATTCATAGAACTAAATAAACACACACACACACACACACACACACACGAGTACAGATAAAACTGGGGAAATCTGAATGAGATGTGTGGATTCTATGGATGTCAATATATACTGATCGCCATTTTTTTAAATTAATAAATGCTTTGTCTGACCTAGTTTCGATGAATATCTTTTTTGTTTAATTTTTATTTACTTATTTTGGTTGCGTTGGGTCTTTGTTGCTGCACACGGGTTTTCTCTAGTTGCGGCGAGCGGGGGCTACTCTTCATTGCTGTGCATGGGCTTCTCACCGCAGTGGCTTCTCTTGTTGCAGAGCACGGGCTCTAGGCACGTGGAAGTTGTGGCACTTGGCCTCAGTAGTTGTGGCTTGTGGGCTCTAGAGTGCAGTCTCAGTAGCTGTGGCACACGGGCTTAGTTGCTCCGCGGCATGTGGGATCTTACCGGACCAGGGCTTGAACCCGTGTTCCCTGCATCGGCAGGCAGATTCTTAACCCCTGCGCCACCAGGGAAGACCCCTGATCATCATTTTTTTTTTTTTTTTTTTTTTTTTTTGCGGTTTGCGGGCCTCTCACTGCTGTGGCCTCTCCCGTTGCGGAGCACAGGCTCCGGACGCGCAGGCTCAGCGGCCATGGCTCACGGGCCCAGCCGCTCCGCGGCATGTGGGATCTTTCCGGACCGGGGCACGAACCCGTGTCCCCTGCATCGGCAGGCGGACTCCCAACCACTGCGCCACTAGGGAAGCCCTGATCATCATCTTTGTACCAGTGTTTTGCAAGATGTTACCAGTGGGGGAAACGGGTAAAAGGTACACTGAATCTCTCTGGTTTATTTCTTTTGTTTTTTTTTGAATTTTTAAATTTTATTTTATTTATTTTTTTATATATCAGTTTTCTCTGGTTTATTTCTTACCACTGCATGTGAATCTACAATAAAAGGAAAGGTTTAAACTAAAAAAATAGTTTTGAGGGAATTCCCTGGCTGTCCAGTGGTTAAGACTGGTTTCCACTGCAGGGGGCACGCGTTCAATCCCTGGTCAGGGAACTAAGATCCCGCATACCACATGGCGCAGCCAAAAACAGAAACGCTATGATGCAAAACTGAGTGAAAAGAGCAGACCACAAAACTTGATATGTATTGTGATCAGTACTATTTTAAGAACCTGAAATTCACACCCATCTTCTAAAGTTAAACAAATGCCTACCCTATGACCCAGCAATCCCACTTCTGAATATATTCCCAAGAGAGTTGGGTGCATGTGACCACCAGAAAACGTGGGCAAGGTTAATAGCAGCTACATTTGTAACAGCCAAGAGTCAGAAACAATCCAGATATCCATCAATAGTAGAACTAACAGATTGTGTTGTTTTCATCCAATGGGATCCTAAACCTGGCAATTAAAAAACAGTCTAGTGCTGTACACACACGAATGAGTCTTCCTGATGGGATGATGAGCAAAAGAAGCCAAACACAAAGCCCACAGACTGTAGGTTCATTTAACTGAAGTTCAAGAACAGGCAAAACTCTTCTAAAGTGATGCATCAGAATAGTGTTGGAGGGAGTGGAAGGATTGCCTAGGCAGGGCCTGCGGGGGCCTCTGAGCACAGGCAATGTTCTATGTCCTGGTCAGCGTTGGGGACACATGGGTGTGTATGTTTATAAAACTTAATCGAACTACACACGAGAGTTGTGCACTCCACTGTGTGTTACACTTCAATAAACACTTTTAAATAAGAGAAAAAGCACTTAGGCCTTGATTAAAGAACAGAAGGCAGGGGCTGGCTTCCCTGGTGGCGCAGTGGTTGAGAGTCCGCCTGCCGATGCAGGGGACACGGGTTCGTGCCCCGGTCAGGGAAGACACCACACGCCGCGGAGCGGCTGGGCCCGTGAGCCATGGCCGCTGAGCCTGCGCGTCCGGAGCCTATGCTCCGCGGCGGGAGAGGCGGAGCTTTGTGCTTATGTTTGGGTTACGTGCATATGGGCATATTTTCCTCTGTACCTAATTCTCTCTCCTCCCCCAGTAGGGGCGCTCGGGGGCCTCCATCACCTCCCTCCTCACTCTCCTTCTCTACCCGGGTGAAAATCCAAGGGGCCCCACAGGTTTGAGCCCCGTGCTGGTGGGAAGGACTGCCCCCTTGAGGGAGGGGCCTGCGCTGGGCGTGGCCTCTGCCCAAAGGCGGAGGGGAGGGCGGGGCTTCAGCGTGGATCCTGGAGCTGGGCCGCCCTGCACACAGAGGGGAGGGCCCAGGGAACCCGCTGACCCGCGAACAGGTCAGCATTAGCCACTAGCGAGCATGATGGGGACGCAGAGGGGAGAGGCGGACCCTCGAAAGAGGAAGGAAGTAAAGGAAGGGGATCAAAGGAGAGGGAGAGAGGGGGAGGAAGGATTGGAGTCACACACAGCCTCACCCCTAGAGGCCAGGGGGCTCTCCCCGTGCCCCTGGCGGGGGAGAGGCTGCTACTATTGTTCTCCCTGTTTCGCAGATGAGGAAACTGAGCACAGAGAGTTTAAGTCATCAGACTCAGGACTTAACTCTAGTAAGTGGTAGGGCTGGCTTTAAACCCAGGCAGCCAGAAGGGCTCTGCCCCTGCTTTAACGCTCTGCTGTCGCCATCTTGAAATCCTTAAAACTTTTTGAACACGGGGCCGCACATTTCATTTGGCAAACTACGTCTCCAGTCCTGGGTGCAGTCACGAAGCAAACACCCCAAGTGCCTCCTTGTCACGGGATGACATTCTAGAGGCCGTGCCGGCGACTCAGAAGGAAGAAGAAAGGGGTCCTGACCTCAGCACAGGGAGTGAGTGTCTGCTGGTCTGGCCGGAAGGGCCAGGGAAAGGGCACAGATTGTCCTTTAAAGCTCGAGAGGCATAACTCAATTCTTTCTACAATTTCATTACTGGAAAAAAATGTATCGGCCCCAGGAGCATTCCACTCACAAAACTGAACTAAAAACAAAAGGACGTTCAGTGTGTCTTCCTCAAGCTCCGGGTTGAGCCGGGTTCCCATCAGTCGCTGACAAGCAGGGGAAGCAGAGCCCCTCTCCTGCTCTCACCGACCCTGGTTCTTCCGGTCCTGGAAGACGCTAGAGGACGGGGGAAAGCAGGGCCCCAAGGGGACCAGCGTGGTGACGGCCTGCGTCCCTCACCTCTGACCCTCCAGAATGGCGTGACAGAGGGGTCAGCTTCCCCACTTAGAGCAGACAGACTGTAAGCCACTTGTTCAAGGCCACACGGCCAGTGAGTGGTCGCATCAGGATCTAACCCAGGTTCGTCTGGCTCCGGAACTCAGGCCCTGTTAGCTCAGCTTGCCCCTGTCTCAGTTTAGTCACACTGGAGTACATTTTCATCCCTCAGAGGAGCCGTGCTGCTTAGCTTCGGGCCTTGGCGCCTAACCTGGAGCAGTGTGGCTCCCCGAACCCTCAGCCCCAGCCCTCCTCCAGGCCTCCTTCCCAGCCGACAGACACCCTACAGCAGGACTTTCTCCCAAGCCCTCCAGGCCCCAGCAGGCTGGGGACACCCTCGGAGCCTCCTGTACCCTCCTCTCATCTGAAGGCCATAGGGCCCGGGCTTCTGTCCTGTTTGCCACCAAGAGTCCGTGTCCAGTCGGAGCCTGACACGCAGGTGACACAACTTTCTTTAATGAGGAAAACTAGTTGAGTGATGGTGGCCTTGGGGAAGTGTCCGTGACCACTCCTGCCTCTGACTGGCTGACCTGCTCCCATCCCCAGGCGATGGGAATGTCTTCCAGGGACCCGGGACGTCACGACATTGTTCTGGACAAGATGACCAGGATGGCTCCTCTGTGGCTCCCGAATCGCCCCTCTGCTCAGGCCTGTCAGTGTCACAGGCCACATCTGGAGTGCCTTGGTGCCAGCCTGTGCTTGCCCGGCCCCTGCCCACTTCACGGACAGGCCCATCTTTAAGACCATTTGTAAAAAACGCCAAAAACCGGCAAAAGGGGTTTGGGGGCTGGACTGGAAGCAAGACCACAGGAGGCCACAGAGCACACAGATCACCGCTTCCCCATTCAGAGTCGCCTGGCCAGCCAGTTTCCTTTCTCTCTTCAGTGCATCTTCCCTATTTTTGCATGAAGCTCAATAGAGAGCTGTTTCCACTCTTTCCCGAGCTCTGTTCTGTACTGCCTCACTTAATCCCTTCCACAGCCCTGGGAGAGACAGAACTGAGGTTCTCTGTGGGGAAGGCCAGTCAAGCACTTGTAAGCTGTGGAGGGGTTGGGCCTCATTCCCCCCTGCAGCCCCTGCAGACTCTCTGCCTGGGCTCTGAACCCGCTGGAGGCCCACTCAGGTCTGCTCAGGACACACGGTGCTCTTGGTGACCTCTTTTCCCCTGATGAGGCCTGGGCCCCGCATCTCAGAGCAGCCTGTGGCCCTTAGGTACAGCATGTGGCTAGGGGGACTCGTTAATGGAGGCTGTCTCTCCTGGTCTCTCACTTTGCACTGGCTTTTGGGAACAGCTTCCTTCTGGCATCTGATTTCTAATCAGGCGTTCATCTCCTGTGCTTTCAAGGGGCCATAGATGGGAGGGAGCAGAGGCCGAGTCTCACACTCTCTCTGCTGCTCAGAGGCACGTGGCAGACTCACTGCTCCTTCCAGCAGGAAGGCAGGTTGAGGGAAGGAGCAGAGAGAGAAGAGAGAGAGACCCAGGCCTTAAATGACCCACCTCACAGCAGGGCCTGTGTCTGTCGCAATTACAGGCCCAAATTGACTGCAGCCACTGAGGGTAGCTGAACTAATCAACCCCCCAGACATCTCCTTACATCTCTCTCTCTCTCTCTCTCTCTCTCTCACACACACACACACCCCAGACAGGGACTGACAACACAACCCATCCAACTCCCCCTTCTGGCATCAGTGACTCATACTGAAACTCCCCCTCTGGTTCCAGCGCCCACGGGCTGGGCTGGGGGCTGCCTGCTTCCCCTCCCGGCTGAGATCAAAGCCAGTCAAGGAATTATTCAGCAACCCAGCCACTTCTTGGGAGGGAGGACGTGTGTTTCCGTGATCAGCTAGCCGAATCCCTGATCATGATATATTCATGCTCTATGTCTCAGCCACCTGCTCAGCCTCAAAAACAAATTCCAGGTTCCAGCCAAGGAGGAAATGTGATAGTTAACTGGGAAAAGTGCAGATGGGTCATTCTGGAAGGTGGAAAGAGTGACAAGGGGTCCCAGCAGGCTCAGGAGATCCCAGCTGGGGAGTCTGGGGGGTTCCTGAACCCTCCTTAGATCCGGGAAGCCTGCGGAGAAAGGCAGTCCTCACCCCTTCCCGCCCGGAATTCCGCCTGAGCCTGGGACTCAGGGCGCTCACTCTCCTGAGGGGCCTTAGTGGCAGGAGGATCAGGGGGGCTCCCATGTCCAGTGGGAGAGAGCTGGGCAGGCAGCCTGCAGGGCGGGGCTGAGGCCGCTCCCCTGGTCTCACTTACTTTGGGTTACACTCAGCAGGGGTGGGGGGCACCCAGTCTCTGTCAACTGGATGCTAGCCAAGGCCCTGAGGGGCCTCAGGAGCTGGGAAAAACTGACTCGCATCTCTCTCTCCTCCCGAAGTCAAATCCTCTTCAAGGTTTCAGACCCCTGGGACCTCCAGGATCCTGCTTCCGTATCTCAGGAATCCAGATGCGAAACTCAGCTCAGAGAACTTGAACTTCAAGTTCATCTACACAGCCTTCAGGAGCCACTGGACATCAAGGGCACTCTGGAAAGGGCATCTGCACCAGGGACATGCCAGCAAGGTTCAAAACAGCAGCACACACCGCCAGTCTCAGCATGTCCTCTGCTGGGAAGGCCTTGGTCTCTGCCCTACCTCGCCCCAGCCTGGACCACCCACAGTGTGCTACTGTCTCTGCCACAAAAACCAGACCTGTCACATGCAGAGCATTTTTCTGTCTTCTCTCTTGAGAAGGGACATTAGGCCTCCACAGGGATATGAGGGCATCCTTGGGAACAAAGACAGTGCCTTTCTTAAGAGGAATTCTGGACCCAGTAGTTAATCTAATACATCTTTCCCTCTTGTTGCATATGTATAAATAACTACATCTAAAAAGGGGGCTTCGACCTGAGAATTTATAAAGAGAATTCAGCGCCATGGGCCCAGAAGGCTGACTGCTTACTAGAATGAAACAGATAAATAAACAGGTACAGAAAGAAGTCTTTTCGGAGTTTCGTTACCTGACTAAAGACAGATGCTTCTGGGAGGGATGCTGCCGTAAATCCCTTCCCTGGGGGAGTTTTTCCCTCCAGAAAAAGACAGAGGACCGCCTGTATAAACAAACATCAAGCTGCCTTATCTCTTAAAGCCTGTAGGTCTTTCGTAAATAAACTCATTCCTCCTTTCTGCCTTCCCCTTCCCCTAATCAGCTAGGTGTAAAAACCCCCATCTCCAGTTAGCAAACCACTTCTTTTGTGCGCTTATATGCATGTGAACATAGTTATCTTTTCTCCTGTTCATCTGTCCATTGTCAGTTAAATTCACAGGCCCCAACCACTGAACCCAAATCCATAGAGTGAAAGTTTTACCTCCCAACAGTTTGATGTGTTGCTTTGAGAGCTGTCTCCAAGAAAACCCTGGAGACAGTTCCTCTGGGCAAGCAGACATTTGGCCAAGGGGCTTAGTAAATGCGCAGAAACAGGGCCTTGGGTGGGAAGAGAAATCAGAACAGCCACAATCATCTTCAATTTGGAAAATGGGAATGGGCCGGCCATAAACATGTGCCACGAAGTACACTGGGAGCACACTGCCTCTGGGGCCGGGGACGCTGGCCCTGATCCCACCTCTCCCATCTCTGTCCAGCCTCACCCAGTAGCCAGGCAGCCTGCCTTCTCCGGTCCCGGCCAGCACGGCCGTGCCCTGCCTTGCCCCACAATGCACAGCCGGCCTTGGTCTGCAGTGGTCTGGGGACCTGGCCTCAGGGCCATCGGGTGGACTCTGGTGTCAGCCATGTCTCCCCTGACCACCAGCCCCATCCTGTCGCGCTCCCCCAGCCTCCCGCCCAAGCTCTCGGCTTCCATTTTGCATCCACTTCCTCCAAGAGGCAGGAAAAGCCAAGGGAAAGAGGACCTTCGCAGCTGCTGGGTCCTGTGTTGGCAGCTGCCGAGGGCTACGTACAGCTCGTCAGTGGAGATCAGCAAGGCAGGACCACTGCCTTCGCGCCCTGGTTCACACCCCATCCCCTGAACACAAGCCCACAGGCACACACCGCTGGCCAGGAGGACTGCAGACCCTGCCCTGCCCAGTCTTGCGACCACCTGTGCAGGGCACGCGCACTTACTTTTTGGGCCTGGGTACAGAGGAGGTGTCTGTCCGGCCCCCTGGAGGAGCAGGGCCAGAAGGTAGCTGGCAGCTGGGCAGTGAGGTCCAGGAGCAAAGGGGAGCTGGGGATGCCTAGGGAAGACTCCTCCCAACCCAGCTAAGGGATCCTTTCACACCCAGTCATTCGCTTCTCACTCACTTGCTAACTCATTCCTTAATTTGTCTACCCTTTCCTCTAACAATCATTTGCTGAGTGCATACTACTGGGGCAGACCTGGGAAAACCAAGGCAAGTGAGACTCAGTGGTGATGGGCACAGTGGAGGGACCTCCCCATAACCAAGTTCACAGCCAGGGAGATGCTCCAGGGGAGCTGAAGGCAAGGCTGGAGAACAGAGAGACTTCACAGAGGAGGTGGCATCTGAGCCCTGCTTGAAAGAGGTTGTGACAGGCCTCTTTGACAGGTGTCAATACACGTGCATCAGACAGAATTTTACTGCCAGCTCGTGAAGGCACAGCTCTCATTCCTGCTGACGTCGGCCCCCAGCAAAGGGAGAGCCGTTCCTCGTGCAGTCCCGGGTAAGTCGTCCTCCCCCAGGGCGCCAGGCCTCACAGGTGGGAAAGGCCTGGACTCTGAGCAAACAGGCTTCTCCTAACCAAGTGCGCATGGGAAATGCTCAGAGCGCTACGGGGTGCAGCGTGCACTCCGCCAGGGTTTGGAAGATAACACACAACAGCAAGATATCTCTCCCAGCCTCACAGGGCAGGAGTGTGGCAGTGAACAGGCTTGGGATCCAGAGTCAAAAGGGTGAGCCTTAGTCCTCAGCACCTCCTAGCAGGCTTCAGTTTCTTCAGCTGTAAAATGGGATCATAATTATCTAGCTCTTGGAGCAGTTTGGAGGATTAAAGGAGACCAAACATTTCACTCACTTGCCAAGGAGTGAGCAGACGTGTCCCAGACCCTCGCCAACCCCAAGACAGAGGCCCTAAATGGTCACAGCCTGGCGTCCAGGGAGGGACAGAGCCTGTTAGGAGCCAGTGGCTGACACAGGTTAGCAGGGTAGCAGGGGCCTGGGTGGGGGGCGGGGGGATGCAGCTGCGCGGGGGGAAGGAGAGCAGGGCCAAGGAGGGGGGCAGCAGACCGCACCTCAGGGCTCCGACCAGACCCCGCTGCCCCGCACCGTCTGTGCCTCTCTCCCCGGCCAGCCGCTCCGTCTCCGGGTCTCACTACCCATCCTCGGCTCTGCAGGCAAGGCCTGGTTAGTTTAGAGGAGCCATTTTCATCACATAGATGAAGTGTAAAGTAACTGTTCTGCTCTGCTTGGGAAATGGGGCTTGTCATCTTTAAGGCTTTATTGAAAAGGCATTAAGACGGAATTGTGTTGCCGGCAGGTAGGCAGCGGGGAGGGGCCGTGGAGAGGCTTGGGTGGACAGAGCTCCCCAAGCAGGGCTCCGTCTGCTCCAGGCCACCCCCCTACTCAGCCCACAGGTGGAAGGACCACCAGGCCCCTGAGCCAGCCTGGCTGCCTTTGCTCCCTCCTCACTGCCCACTGCCCTGTCCATCTTCAGACACTGCGGACTGTGGAAGGGCTTCGGTACTCGAGTCCAGCAATGTGGAAAGAGAGACCACAAAGAGTCACAGCAAGGCCCACGGCCCACGGCCCATAGTGAACGCTGACTCAACCAAGCACTGAGTCCAGTGGGTCACGTGCGTCTCTGCCAGGTCTCTTTGGGGGAAGAATCCTCCCTGACATCTTCACCATCCCTCATACGTTGTGTTTTCAGCTCCATCGCCACCTTGGTCACCCAGGAGAGGACACTAGTCATATAACCATGAGCGCCTGTTGGCACAGTGCTGTTTACAGAGCTTGTTTCAAACCATTATTTCACGTAGGCGTTACACTCTTGGGTCCTAGACGAGGGTCTGGGGTCAGGAACAGTGGGTCCCCTGCGTGGTGTTGGCAGCCCAGTTAGCTTTGCACATGCTTTTCCCCAGATGGAGCAGGGTCCTGGGGTCATCAGCTATGGGGCTACGAATCCACAGGTGCCACCACTTGGTCTCAGCCCTGCTCCCCACAGAAAACTTCATCCCACAGGATTCCATGAAGGTGCTCACTGGGAAACGTGTATGGCGAGCTCCAAAATTTCCCCCAAAGTGTTGAGATTAAGGTAACCAAAAGAGTAAAGTGGCTGCCCTCCGAGTGGGGAAAACACAAGGCGTTTTATTCAAGGAGCAGCCAAAGGATAAAGGAATACAACGAGGAAGCTTTCTCTCGTGGCCGGGGCAGCCTGTCCCCACGTGCCTGGATGAAAGAGCTGAGGTTGGTGTAGCAGCTTCATTCTCACCCCTGGGGACCAAGGGAGTGGCTGTGAGGGCCAGAGGACCCCCACAGGGCCCGGGGCTCCCCACAGCAGACCTGGGTCACCTCTAGGGCAGGTTTGCTGGCCATACTTACATCTGTCCCCTTAGTCCCTGCATTTAGAAGTAGCCCTGAGGGTCTGTCTCTTCTGTCCAAGGGTGGTATTCAAAATAGTTAACAACTGACGTGGTCCAGCATAGACCAGTAGAATGGATGTCAGCCTGCTGGCCTTGCCCATGAGCACTGGCTGAACCTGAGCCCTGATTCACATTCAGCCATGTGGGAACAGATTCATCCCCACATCGCCTGCTGGCACATGTGGATTTTACAGTGTGACCCTGAGCCATCAAATAATAATGATAATATTAAAATTTATTGAGCACTTACTAAGTGCCAGCCCCTGTTCTGAGTACAGTAACAAGTTTAATCCCCATAACTCACCTATGAAGTGGGTGTGATCGTTATCTCTACTGAGAAACAAGGAAACTGGGGATCAAAGTGATTATCACACACTCAGTGAGGGGTGGAGCCTGGATGCAGACTCAGGCGCCCAACCACAATGCTGGTGCTCTAACTCTCTGTTGCTTCTCTTTAAAAGAAAAAAAAAAAATGGAATATGCACCTTGGACTCCATTCAAAAAAGGTAGAAAAGCACATCCTCTATTCTGAAACACTGTCTAAATAGCTACACACTCACACAAGCTTTCATTACGGGGAAAATGAGTTTGCATGGACCCTTGTTTCCAGATGCTGTGGCTGTGACAACGAGCATTCATCACCCACTGGGTGTCAGGCCACTGTGTACTACAACGTATCTAGCTAAGAAATGGCTCAGAGAGGCTAAGGAACGTCCCTGATGCCACAGAGCTACAAGAGGCAAAGCTGAGATTTAAACTGCCACCTCTCTGACTTGGAGAGCTCAGTGAGGCACTCGCTTTATTTATTTATTTTAATTTTTGAATTTCATTTATTTATTTTTTTTTATACAACAGGTTCTTATTAGTAATCAATTTTATACACATCAGTGTGTACTTGTCAATCCCAATCGCCCAAGGCACTCGCTTTAGAATTAGAAATTTTCCTCTGGTCCAGGCAGAAGACTGGGAGGGAGAGGGAGAGGACACAGCAGCAGCCAAGAAGTGGCCAGAGGACAGGGTTTGCACTTGGCTATGGGGGCCCTCTCCTCAGGCCCTTCCGGCACCATCTGCTCTGGACCCTGCCGCTCCCACCTGTCGTTTCCATGATGGATGGGCTCCATCTGGTCCTTTTGCACAGCGCTTGTTTTGCAGTCTCAGGGAAACTGAGACCCCAGGGACTCAGTGACTTGCCCAAGGTCACACAACCCACCCCAGCAGTCTGAGGTGAGCACTCCCCAGCTCTCCCTGTCCTGGCCTGGCCTCTGCTCCTGCCTGATGGGTAAACCCAGCCCCCGGAGGCAGGTGGGCAGATGGCCTGCTTTTTTCCTATCTCCTCTCCCAATTCTGTGCCCTCTGGTTCCCCCAGGAACAGGCTGACATTCACCGTGATTAGCTCGCTTCCACCCTCTACCCACAGCCAAGAGCTAATTGTCCTGATTTCCTTCCAAGAATGGTATCTCTGAATAGCCTTCACAGGCACAATTAGGCAGGTTCGGCCTGGCTTTCACACTCCAGTTCTGAAAAAAATCAAATCAGCCAGGAAGCGGAGCCTCTCAGAAGTTCTCTGAGAGCTCCTTTGTGTGGGAAGCAAAGAGCACACACAATTACCTGCTTAGTTGAGGAGCACTGGACCCCAGAGCCCTGCTTGTAGGAGAGCAGGTCCCACTGGCTCTCCCCGCCCAGGACCCCGTCTCTCGCCCATTGGCATCTGTTCCTGGGAGCAGCGGCCCGAACGCACCTGCCTCTGGGACGTGCCGGCCTTGGGGTGGTGATGCCCCAAGGCCCCCTCCCTCGTCAGGCCTAGGCAGCTGCAGCCACAGGCCATTAGTCAGGGCCTAAAGAACCCCAGTCATGAAACGCTGAAGCCCAGATGCCTCACTGTAATGATGGAGGCCCCGCCGTCAGAGAGGAGAGATGTCCTGCCCAAGGTCATGCGGCAAGTCCAAGCAGAGCCTCAACTCGGAACCAAGTCTCCCTGCAGGTGTGCTTGCCTCATGCTGACCATACAGCTGGTTTGAGATACACAGTCATCTTGGCCAGAAAAAAGTAAAGGCTTCCAGCCAACTAAAGAAAATCGTTTTTCCCCACTAAACTGGCACATGGATCAAATTGTTGACAGGCCATGGAAACTGTTGCCAGAACTTTTCGTGGGGACAGAGAGGGGGTCCTTTATCTCCATGTGGAGAAACCGAGATCCAGAAGGAACTAGTTCATCTCAGACAGCCAATAAATGGTAGAGCCAAGACTCATCCTGTGTCCTGATTCCTGGACCAGGGCTCACATCTGATATCAGTCACCCCTGTCCCCCAAACGCTGTATCTGCAATCCTAACAAGGCAGCATCCTGATTGACTCAGAGAGCCCACGCCATTGAAAGGGTGAGTCCATACCATCCCATTAACCAACAACTTTGTAGGCCCAGCTTGAGAGAGACCAGTCCAAGCGAGGGATTCCCGGCTGTCATTCGGCTCCTTTTTGGACTGTGTACCTAGGCAAGCCCTCACCTCTTCGCACCTCTGTCCCTCATCTGTAAAATGGAGATGATGCCCACCTCACAGGGCCAGGAAAGTGCCTGGGCCAGGCTGCTACATGGTATGCATGCAGTGAGGGTCCTGCCCTCGTGTGTTTGGGAAATGCCCCAACCTATACCTTTCTGTGGCCAATAAAGGCTCTGAGCAGTCCTGCAGGAAAGAAGCCTGTTGAACCGTTTCACTCCAGTGAAGTCTAAATCTCATTCCTCCTGGAGCTGTTTTTTCTGGTTGCACTTGTAAAATCCTGATTTGGAAAACATCACTCCAAGCCCGCCTGACTGTGAGGTCCTCATGGAAAGACCCTGAGTCTGATCTCAGTATCACCAGCACAGAGGCTGGCTTGGGGCTGTTTGTGGAACTGAATGGGAGAAAAGCCCCAAGGAGGGTAGCCTGAGTCTCCTGAGAATTAGAGACAGGAGTAGACACTAGGCAAACACTGCCCGTCAAGGGGAAGGAAGAAACAAGGAATTCAGTGTGCACCCCTGCCGCTGGAGGGCAAAGAGCCAGGAAGAGCGAGATGTTGCCGCGGCCCCTGTGGTCCCTCGGGTGTCGCAGTGCCCTGCTGGGGTCCCTTGGGTGTCACAGTGTTCTCCTGGGGTCTCTCTCTCGGGTGTTGCTTCTGCCCCCTGCGGTCCCTCAGGGCTGAGTGAGAGACAGCCAGGGAGCCTTGCTCATTGTCTCGGCACCCAGAGAACGTGGTAACCACAGTTCACAGCTCTTCAAACACTCAAGCTTGAACTAAGGACATCACCACTCACCAGGGAAGTGGTTCTGTCCTATTTGGAGCCACAGAACCCTTTGAAAATGTCACCTGCTCCCCCTCACCTCTTAGCACCAGATGTCACTAAAAAGTAGGACCAGGGCTTCCCTGGGGGCGCAGTGGTTGGGAGTCCGCCTGCCGATGCAGGGGACACGGGTTCGTGCCCCGGTCCGGGAAGACCCCACATGCTGTGGAGCGGCTGGGCACGTGAGCCATGGCCGCTGAGCCTGCGCGTCCGGAGCCTGTGCTCCGCAACGGGAGAGGTCACAACAGTGAGAGGCCTGCGTACTGCAAAAAAAAAAGTACGACCAGACTTGATCCCCATTTGAAACTGACATCCATCTCTTGGCCCAAGAGTGTGATATAAATGACAAATTAATGGAAGAAGCCCAGAAGCTGTCCCATCCAAAGGGCTAAGGTCCCCACCGGACCCCCAGGGGCGCTGCTCTTTATGGGTCACTGTTCTAATGCCTAGTGGCTTCTCCGGAGGTGAAGGTGCTGGAGAGGGGCCTGCCTGGGTTGGGTCCCAGTGGCTTCAGCTTGGTCACAGCTGGCTGACCTGGTGCTGGAGGAGGCTGCTTCTGGAAGCACCCGCCATGCCCTCTGCTGGGAGCAGCCAGGCCTGCTCAGAGCAGAGCCTCGGGGCCCCAACTCCAGTCACATGCTAATCTGGTTGTTATTTGAATTTAAATGAGCCTGATAGTTCAAGAGGCCCAATTACTCCAGACACAGAAAATGAAATTAGTGAGGAGATCCCACGAGTGTGTGCTAATATCATCCTGTGGATAAGAGAGTTTAGAGGAGGCCAGATCCCAGGGCTGAGTCTAAACTGATCTGCTTAATCCTCGCCCAGATTACGGGCAGGGAGGGGAAGGAGGTGGCTCAGGCACAAGCCCCCCTCACGTCCCAAAAACCTCGGGAGAGAGGAGGCTGGAAAGATACAGCCAAGACCCCTCCTTCACTCTCCCATATCCCCAGTGGTGGAAATGATGCCATGGGATGATGTAAAGTTCACAGGTTCAAATCCTGAGTTGGCCACTTACAAGCTCATGACCTTGAACCGTAAAGATGAGGAGCAAGAGTTTATTAAGCCCTTGTCTGTGCCAGGACTATGCTGACTGCTTTATGTATATCACGTACTTATTCTCTCAACCACCTGCTGAGATCTACTGTTGCCATTTCGCAGATGGGGAAACTGAGCCCAGAGAAGTTAAATGACCTGGATGCTCTGGGCCTTGAATCTTCTAGTCATCTATAAAGTCAAGGTAATCACCCCATCTCCAAGGATTAACTATGGTAACATTTATGAAAATGGCCACCACAGTATTTGACACAAGGCGACATGCAATAATGTCTTCTGAAATGCATCCATGCATTCGTTCATTTATCTCTTCGTTAATTTGTGCACTCCTTTATTTAAAATAAAAGGGCCAGCCATGGTGCTGAGATGCCAACAGCAGGCCCTCCATTAGGCCAGGGCATTGCGGGTCCCGTTAACACACGTGTGTTCACCTTCACTGCCCCCGCACCGACCACGTCAAGCTAGTCCCTGCAGAGTAAGGAGTAAAACTGAGCCATCAGCCCCCTCCACCAGGATTATTCATAATTCTAAAAATGGAAACAGCACAAATGCTAATCAGGAGTAGAATGAATAAACTGTGGTGTATTCGTACAATGTAATACTCTCTACAGCAACAGAAAGGATGGACTATGGCTACACAGAAACGTGGATGAGTCCCATCAACGTGACACTGAGCCAAAGAAGACATATGCCAGAGCAAATGCCCTGTGATTCCATTCATATTCAGTACCAGGCCAGGCAAGACCCATCTCAGATGACAGAGTCAGGACGTGGCCGCGCCTGTGTGGTGAGGCCACAGGGGCCGGGAGGGGCTTCCTATTCCCTGATCCCAGAGCCAGCTCCCCAGTGCATTCCCTTCATGGAAAGGCATCCAGCTGGGCTCTTAAGCCATGTGAATCTTTCTGTATTACAAAAGCTGGTTTAAAAAATGTGTATTAGACCCTACATACAGGGAGGTGCTGTATGGATAGTGAGATGCCTGCACGTGGCAGTCAGAGGGTCAGGACTGGAAGGTGAGCAGCCGGGACACTGGGGGAGCCAGGAGATGAGGCAGAGAGGAGGGAAGGGCTCAGCCCGGTGCCTGCAGGTGTTCGGAGGTCCGGAAGGGAAGAGGACCCAGCAGAGGGGACAGAGAAGGGGGCCAGCGATGCTGGGGGGAGCCCCAAAGGCCATGGAAGCCTCTGGGAGCAGGTACAGCAGGAGTCACGGAAGATGAGGACCGAGGGCCCCGTCTGTATCTCGCAATGTGAAGGTCACGTGATAAGAGCATTTCGGAGGTGAAGAGAGGACGAAAGCTGGATTGCAGCCAGCTGCAGAGAAAACGGAGGCTAGAAGGGGACAAGACCCAGTGGATGCGACTGTCTGTCCAGGCTCAGCTCAATGCCGCCACCTCCAGGAAGCCTTCCCCTATGGCCCTCTTCCTCTCAAGGCCACGCCACTTTACAGTCACTTATGGCTGTCCCCACTATGAGAGCTGGGTGCTCCCTGAGAGCAGGGACTGTCTCTTTGTCACCCCTGCATCCTAGCACACGGTAGGCACTTCAGAAACCTTAGCACCACTCTCTCCCTCTTCAGATCACAGAAGGAAATTCTGAGACTTTCCCAAAACTCTGTTCTCCCAGGTAATGAATCATTCCTCCCCAAACAATTGTTTTTGTATTGCTGTGCGAAGATTATTAGAATAATGATGAGACCTAATATTGCATTAATCTGGTTGTGAATTATTTGTATTGTCACAGTCATTAACTGAGCGATTGCAATTTTGTTTTAATTTAATCTAGCTCCTTGTGCATTCTGTCAAAACCTCCAAAGAGAATGTAACCCAGAACCTCATTTCAGAACAGACTACATATCAAATTTATAGAATGTATAGAGATCCACCTGCACATCCCACCCTCTGGAGTGAGGAAACCCAGAAACAGCAGGCAGACAGGTAAGCCCAGGGCAGGGCCAAGACTCCCTGCCTCTCACCTGAGAAACTGGTTCTCAGGCCCCCTCAGTCTCTCTAGATCCCAAGGGCCTCGAGGGCAAGATGGGTGGGATTTACCTCCCAGACCCTCACAGGGCTCAGGGCAACATCCTGCATACAGCAGGTCTGTGCTCAAAAAGTGCTGAAAAAGCAGCCCAGGTATGAAGGAAGGAATGACTCAGCCCCCAGCAGCACTTATTTTCAGCCCACAGGAGGGACAACCAAGATAACGTGTGTCTCTCCAGCTCACATCATGACCCCGGCCCCAGCCCAGGCTGCAAAGGCTTGGGAAAAGCTGGGGTGACAAGAATTCATCTGGCTTTTCACCACTGGGCTTCACAATCTTTGTGTTTGAACCAAACATAACCTCTTGCTTGCTACGTGGCTGGTGGCTGACGCTGCTGATTGTCCTCCAAGAGCCTCCTGTGGTGGCATTTACCCCTCAGCTGACCCAGCTCACTGCTGTGCCAGAACCAGAGCACAGATTGGCTTGCAGGGAAGACTCACACTAGCCAGACTCACATGACTGATGTATAAACAAGAAGCCTTTTTTTTTTTTTTTTTTTTTACTGACTTGAGCAACGGAGGTGTGACAAGGACTGGGCTACTTTCTCCCAGAGATGCAGTCTTCCCAGTCCTCTCTCTGGACAGGGTCACAGGGCCCGGGGGTCCCAGTGCACCTGGCATAGTGCCCTCACCTGCTCCCTGCAATGTTGTGGACTTCCCAGCCCTCCAAGCTGCTGAAGCTCAGGCTCCACCTCCTATCATTGCGGCCAAGACCACTGCCCATTCTCTTTTTACTTCTCTTCCATTGCAGCCCCTCACCCTGCGGCTTTGGGGAAAATCCCAGCACAGGTAATGGGGTGAGCTCAGAAACTCCCCTCCCTTCATTCCATCGTTGCCTCCAGAATCCAGAACAGTCCCTCACACATAGCCAAGGCTCAGTAAATAGTACTGAATGAGTGGATGGATGAACTGGCCAGGCTTTTGCCCCTCCCTTCTCTGTTCCTGCAGGTGAGCACTTCCCAGGAGGCAAGCAGACCTGGGGGGCTGTCCCCCAGCACTCCAAACAACTCAGATGCGCCACATCCCAGAGGAAACATGGCTGGTCCCCCACCACCAAGGACCACGCAGCGGGCTCGCCCCTTTCTTTGCTCACAGCATTCACTCAGCTTCCTTTAGGTCCTACAGGCCTGGGAGCTGTTCTCCCTCTAAGAAGACTGTGCATGTCTCTGTTACATAATAGACCGACTTGGAATTTAGCTTTGAGAGCAGCTATATTTCCAAGGTCTAGATGGGCTCCTTGGGGGTGCCTTCAGGGCTCTTCCCATAGACCCAGGCAGACCCCGACCAGAGGAATCGAGTCCTTGGAGAGCAGTGTGGAATGGGGGCTTTGGATTCAGCTGATGTGGTTTAGAACATGACCTGTGTGACTTTGTACAAGTTGAACAACCTCTCTGGGCTGCAGCCTCCTGACCCTTAAAGCAGAGCCAATGAGAACTTGATGGCATAATTACACCTCCCTGGGGGCCAGTGGGAGTCACGTAACCCTGGCTCAGCATCACTCCCCAGCTGGGTGTCTCTGGCTCTGGGAGAGCTCTTTGCAGTGTCCTGGAGGAAATCCCATGCGCTGGGGAGGACCGGAAGGAAGAGGGCAGGCGTCACCCAGGGCAGGCCCAATGGCTCCCGGTTCGTGGCTCTGGGGCTGCTCCCAGTCAAATGAAAATTGGAGGCGTTGAGGCAGAAAGGAGACACTTTGGCTTGAAATAGAAGAGGGGAGGGAATCAGAAAAAGTGGAGGAAAACTCCAGAACCCGACTGCTGTGTGGCATGGGAGACCAGATATTCTGCCCCACTCTTGTTTTACAGTAAGGAAACCATGGCCGGGCAGTAAGGGCCTGAGCTAGGGACACATCCAGTTCAGTCTGATTCCAGCCCGTGTCCTCTCCACTTCTCTGGGTTGACTCGTAGGTGACCAGCTGGGTGGACAGAGAGACTGAGTTCCTTCTGTCTGCAGAACAAAGACTCAGAGAGAAGAAAACCCAGCCCAGGAAGTCTCACATGGCTAGGTTGCAATTTAACACATGACACTCAGATATGCCAAATATTTAGTCTATTTATTTCTCTGTAATTTATCTTACCATTTTCACAAGACTCCACCCCCTTGGAGAATGTAAACTTGCTAATTAAAGAAATCCCAGTGGAATGGGGCCTTGTAATTCAAACACAGCAGAGGAGCTGGCATATCCCACTGCTCCTTTCAGAAAATGCATCAAAGATAGCCATATGTAAAACAAAATGAAACAAAACAAAAAACCTTACCTTACACCATATACAAAATTAACTAAAAAAATAGATCATGGGGGACTTCCCTGACAGTCCAGTGGTTAGGACTCGGCGCTTCCATTGCCGGGGGCACAGGTTCAATCCCTGGTTGGGGAACTAAGATCCCACATGCCTCGCAGCGTGGCCAAAAGAGAAAAAAAATAAAAATAAAAGTAAGGATCATGGGCCTAAAGGTAAGAGCTAAAACCACCAAGCTTCTAGAAGAAAACTCAGGAGAAAATCCTCATGATCTTAGCATGGGAAGAATTTCTTAAACAAGACACAAAAAAACACAGACTATAAAAGAAAAAAAGAAAGAAAGAAAGTTCAACTTCACCAACATTAAAAAACTTTGATTTTCAAGACACTGTGGGGAAAATGAAAAGGGAAGAGGCACAGACTGGAAAAAATACTCACAAATCATATATCTAACAAAGGACTGGTATCTAGAACATAAATAACCCTTACAACTTAATAAGACAAGGCGTTTGAATAGCAAATTAGCAAAGATGTGCAAAGTCATCAGTCATTATTGAAATGTACATTAAAACTATGGGGGATACACTTGACCCCCTCTTAGGACGGTTAAAATTAAAAAGACTGGCCACTAGTTCTAATTGTCAGCGAGAACTCTCACATTGCTCTCCGTGCTCAGGGGCATGTAGAAGGGCCAGTCACTTTGGAAAACAGTTTGGCAGCTTCTTAAAAGTTAAACATACACCTACCATATCACCAGCCATTCTGCACCTGGGTTGTTTGCCCAAGAGGAATGAAAGCATCCATGAAACACTTCTATGTGAATGTTCGCAGCAGCTTCATTCATAATAGCCCCAAAGTGGAAAGCTCCAGATGTCCATCAACAGGTGAATAGATAAATACATGTGGTACATCCATACAATGGAATACTACACAGTAATATAAAGGAATGAACCCTGGCTATACACAACCGGGTGAATTTCAAAATAATTATGGTAGGTGAAAGAAGCCAGTCGAAAAAGAAATCAAGGACTTCCTTTGACCGTCCAGTGGTTGACTCCAATGCTTCCACTGCAGGGGGCGCAGGTTCAATCCCTGGTTGGGGAACTAAGATCCTGCATGCCGGGCTTCCCTGGTGGCACAGTGGTTGAGAGTCCGCCTGCCGATGCAGGGGACACGGGTTCGTGCCCCGGTCCGGGAAGATCCCACATGCCGCGGAGCGGCTGGGCCCGTGAGCCATGGCTGCTGAGCCTGCGCGTCCGGAGGCTGTGCTCCACAACGGGAGAGGCCACAGCAGTGAGAGGCCCGCGTACCGCAAAAAAAAAAAAAAAAATTCTACTGTGACGTGCATAAAAGATCCTGCATGCCATGCAGGTTGGCCAAAAATAAATAAATTTATTTAATAAAAAAAACACAATCAACTATCAGGTTCTATTTATATACATTTCTAGAAAATGCAAAACTAACCTACACGGGCAGAAAGCAGACCAGTGGCTGCCTGGGGACAGGGTGAAGGTAAGGAAGAGCCTGAGGGAGAAATTACAAAAGGGCGTGAGGAAGCCGGGGGTGATGGGGATGGTAAGCAGCTGGATTTCGGTGATGGTTTCCTGGGGTATACATATTTCCAAACTTATTAAATAGTACACATTAAATATGCACAGCTTATTGTATGTCAAGAGTACCTTAATAAAGCTAGGGAAAAACAGAAAATCACTCCAACTAACAAGGAGAAAATCTCAAATTCCAAAAAGCAGAAATAATGTAAAACATTCTCTAATCACAGTGCAATAAAACTAAAAATATATGACAAAATCTGGGGGGAAAAAGCTGCCATCTTGAGGGAGGAAAGTTCTGTTAGCTCGTGAGTCAAAGAAGCCCAAACCCAACTGCAGAATATGTGGAAATAATAATAAGGAAAACACCCCATACCAGATCCAGCTAAAATAGTTCTCACAGGAAAAGTGGTCTTAAAAACTTACATTTAAATACGCAAACCAAAAAAAGAGGAAATAAATTATGTATCCAAAGTAGGAAATAAGAAAAACAAAATCAACCCAAGATAAGTAGAAAGAAAGAATACATACAAAAGTGAAAGCAATGGATTAGAAAAGCAATGCACAGGAACGTCCCTCCTCCACCTGGTGGGTGCAAAGCCCCTGCACTGCCCTCCTCCCCCTTCCCCTCTGGGCTCACCGGGCACCTCATGGTCTGCTCCATTCCTATGCCACCCCAGCTCTCCAGCACTCCAAACCTGGCCCACCTGGGTTGGGGGGGATGAGCACACACCTGCGGGC
>RJWK010011455.1:13007-42038 GCA_004363435.1 Platanista minor | reverse complement strand
ATCTATAGCCCCTATGGAAAACAGTATGGAGTTTCCTCAAAAAAATTAAAAGAACTACTATAAAATCCAGCAATTCCACTTCTGGATATACATCCAAAGGAAACAGAATCACTATCTCTGAGGGATACCTGCACCCATATGTTCACTGCAGCATTATTTACAATAGCCAAGACATAGAAACAACTTTAGTGTCCATCAACAGAGGAAATAGTAAAGAAAATAGAGTATACACACACACAGACACGCAGGCAGACACACACGCAGTGGAATATTATTCAACCTAAAAAAGGAAAGAAATCCTGCTATTAGTGACAACATGGATGAATCTTGAGTGCATTATGCTAAGTGAACGAAGTCAAACAAAGAAAGAGAAACACTATCATCTCACTTGTATTTGGGATCTAAATGAAAACCAAACTCATAGAAACAGAGAACAGATGGGTGGTTTCCAGGGGTGGGAGAAATGGGTGAAGGTGGTCAAAGTGTACAAACTTCCAGTTATAAGATGAGTAAGTTCTAGGGAGGTAACATACAGCATGGTGACGACAGTTAACAATACAGTATTGTATATTTTAAAGTAGCGAGGAGAGTAGATTTTTAAAGATGTCACCACACACACACACACACACACACACACACACAAATTGTAACTATGTGAAGTGATGAATGCGTTAGCTAATCTTTATATGGTAATCATTTTACAATATATGCATACATAAAATCATTACATTGTATACCTTAAACTTACACAATGTTGTATGTCAATCCTGTCAATAAACCTGGACAAAATATAAACACGTACACACACTCACACACACAAAAGCTATAGGTGAACTTACGTCTAGTTCTTAACCAGGACAATTTTGCCCCCAAGGGACATCTGTCAGTGTCTAGAGACATTCGTCACAATCTGGGGGGCGGGGTTACTGGCATCTAGTGGGTAAAGGTCAGGGATGCTGAACATTTATCCTGCAATGCACAAGACAGCCGCTATAACAAATAAGTATCTGGCCATTTAAATATCAGTAATGCTGAAGTTGAGAAACCCTGCCTAGTCCGAACTAGCTTTGTAATCATAAACAAGTCACAGTCCCTAAGAATGATGGTAATGGTGAAGACAGCTCACATTTATTGAGCACTGCTGCCAACCCATTGCTAAATGCTTCATGGGAACTATTTTGGTTTAACCTTACCAAAAGTTCTATGATGTAGCCTCTATTATCATCCACACTATTGGCAAGGGAACAGGCTCACGAGGATGAAGAACTTTGCCCCAAATCACACAGCCAGCTAGTGCTGTGGCTCACATCATTTCACTCTTGAGCCTTTGTCCTTAACTCCAACGCTCTCCAGCCTTGCTTGGAACTTCCCTGTGTCGCCAGGTGTTTACAAAGGTATACTATGATCTGCTGATAGAGATTCCATCTCATATGCCAACTCCATTGGCATTTTAGCAGAAGTCCTGGGATACCATGTTGAAAGACCATGTGGCCATGGATGAGTCAACAGAAAGAGAGCCATGATCGATTACTGATGTCTGCTATGGAAGTGGGAGGGAAGAGTAGTGGTATTTGTGCCACATATTTGCTATCTTGGGACTAGATGATATCATTTAAGATCTTCCCAAGAGTCACTCACCTATGTTCCTATGTTTTCTACCCCTCCCCTGCCATGAACAGCCTCAATTCTTGGCCAAGACCCATTTGCAGAGTCATGTACATCAAAGACAACTGAGGACTAAGTAGCCTATGGCAAGGGCCTTATTGAATACACAGTTTTCCCTGGTTGCAGGGAAACTGCTGAAAACTCTCAGGTCCTAGCCTACATAAGACAGAAAACATCAAAGGTTATGAAAATCACAGCACACCTCCACCCAGAGTCAAAGCCAAGAATAAACAACTTTGGGGGTTGGACTGATTTCATAAAATACTCTGAGTGACTGAAGTAAAAAACAGCAATGACTACACACTTTAGAGAGGCCAAATAATAATCTACTACAATTTTTAAAAAGTATGCAATGTTTAGCAAACTGAGATCACTGGGGGAAAAAAAAAGAAGAGGAATCACACAAACTTTACTAAACAAAGTCATATACCAACAAACATCTAAACCACTGTAACCAAGATGAGGAATTGAAGCTCGTTTTTAGTTACAAAGAGTTGAAGGATGGGGTGGGAAATAAACAAAAATTCAAGAGGAAAATCGTTAAGAAGATACTCTGAACTATTTTCCCACAAGTAATTTCTTTTAAGAAAAAAAAAAGAAAGAAGGAAAGAAAAAGAAAAGCTATACTCTGTGTTAAAAAAAAAAAAAATCCAATGTCCTGCATTACTGTCCAAATAAAACCTCTCTGCAAGCAGTCAACCAAAAAAACTGAAATTCCATTGTCATAACATTATGTCTGTGGGGTACCACTTCAGAATACCGTTATAAAAAAAACAGTGGGGTAATTAATTTAGGACTCTTTAAAGAAGAGGGAAAAAAATTAACAAAATAAAACCCACTCAGAAAGAAAGTACAAGAAAACCTGGATTTAAATCCTTGAAGTGTGTTGTTTCAAAGCCTTCCTGTTTACTAACAACAGCAACATACGTGCGTGCACACACACACACGCACACCACCCACATCAAGTTTTCCAGGAAGTTAGATATTTAAATAAAACAACATTTGGACTCCTTTAGTCAAAGGAATGTAATTTCTTCCTAAACTACCTCTATCACTGATGGATGAACTGGTGTAGTTTTTCATCACAGGAGTGGAAAACTGATGCTGAAGGATCACATTTCTATCTGCCTAAAAGATTCTGAGACATATGGACATAAAACAATATCTAACACATAATTTTTTCTCATGAAACAAGCTAATTTTTTAAATCAAATCATCTTACAAACAAAACAATCCATCTCTGTAACACAAAAGCAAATAAGTACTGAAAACTCTACTTCAGATGAATTTTGCTAACGTCGAGCTTAAGGCAACTCGGCAAGAAATGACAATATATACTGCATTATTTACAGTCGCCACATCTTAGCTGTGTCTACAAGCACCAAAACATTGTGATGAAAAGTCAAAGTCAGTAATTGCTCAGATATTATGTCTAGTCACCAACAGCTGGAATTTCCTCAACACTGGCTCTCTCCCTAAGCATTTTTAGAATTTCCCTAAGAGGGTTTTTCCCACACTTCCCTCTGTGGGCTCCCACTCCCCTGGCCTTCGCGAGCTCCTTGCTACAATTTGATGTGGTCTCCACACAGCCACACGTGGTAACAGACTTCTGTTGGGCTGTCCTTGGCCTCACATGTTGACTGCTAATGGTGTACGTGGATAGAACCAAATTCTTATCTCTGGGAATGTTCATTTTTTTCTTTTTTTTTTAAATTGAAGTCTAATTGATTTACAGTGTTGCATTAATTTCTGCTATACAGCAAAGTGATTCAGTTATACATATATATATATATATATATATATATTTTAATATTCTTTTCCATTATGGTTTATCAAAGGATACTGAATATACTTCTCTGTGCTATCCAGTAGGACCTCGATGTTTATCCATTCCATATATAATAGCTTACACCTGCTAACCTCAACCTCCCACTCTGGAAATGTTCTTAATTGCAAAATATTTTTTTCCATTCAGTCAAAGACTATGACTCTCCCATGAGGAAGAGCTAAGGAAGAAAAATCACCTGGGTATCCATACTCCTTCCTTTCCCTCCAAATGCTCCTCCCATCTTAACCTAGAGAAATGGCTTCACTTGTAAGTAAAGGCTGCTCCTCCCTCAAGTCCCATATCTTCACAGCCAGAGTTAGAGTTCTCCAAATTCCCTTCCGCGTCTTCCCAAGCCTTCCTCAATAATTCATACTTGTTTGGAGTCTCCACCCACAGGGAAGCCATCTACCATCCTCCCAGGCCCAGGGAGTGACAGGACAGCTTGGTTATGACAGGCTGCATTCATAGTCACACTGCCCTGGGATCTAATACTGGGTCAGCCAATGATGACTTGGGTGACCTCAGGGAGGTTACTTCCTCCCTCCCCAATCTTTAGTTTCCACATCCGTAGACTGGATGCAACGATAGTGCATTAGGCTACTTGGACTAATACCACATACTGGGTGGCTGAAACTAAAGACATTTGTTTTCTCACAGTTTTGGAGGCCAGAAGTCCAAGACCAAGGTGCCAGCAGGGTTGGTTTCTGGTAAGACTCTCCTTCTGACTTGCAGATGGCCACCTTCTCACTGTATCCTCACATGGTCTTTCCTCTACATGCGGTGAGAGGAGGATCTCTGCTTTCTCTTCCTCTTCGTATAAGGACACCAGCCCTATAAGACTAGGGCCCCACCCTTATGACCTCATTTTACCTTAATTACCTCCCGAAAGGGCCATATCTTCACATACAGTCAAATTGGGGATTAGGACTTCAGTATAGGAATTTTAGGGGCACACAATTTAGTCTATATCCAAGAGTATTCTTGCCTCCTAGAGTTATTTAAGGAATGTGCTAGTTCCGATCCCCTGAGAAGCAGAGGCCAAGATGGTACCAGTGGCTGACTGGGGAAACCACGTGTGAGGGAAACTGAGGGGCTAAAGGAGACCAAAAGAGCTGTCAGGTCAGAAGGCAGGTCTGACTGACACTGTGGGGGGCAAAAGGGAAAGAAGGCACCTGGAGTAGGGAAAGTCTTAGATGATGGTACAGTTCTAAGGAAGTTTCAGCAAGGTCAGTGAAAAGCCCTGGAGCCAAAGTCACTTGTGTCTCATAGCAAAGGGCCTGTATTAGTGTCCCTGCTGCACTGGGTCACTGGTTGGGAAAAGTCTGTGGGAAGTGCAGCAAACACAGTGGACCAGAGGGCAGGAGGTAAGACGGTTATTCAGTTACGCTTCCCTAGGTTGGGGATCCGAGAGAAGCTTCTTCATGGCCACCACCAGGCTTAAACGCAATAACGCATAGGAAGCTCTCATCTGCATCTCAGAGAAAGAGCTCTAATAAGGTAGCAGTGGTAAAGATGATGACAATGATGATATTACTATTCGGGTTTTACTGAGGTTCTTGGAATGTGACGCACAGTTTTCACCCACTCATGTGCTGCCATCATGCTCTGAAGCTGAAAATCCCTCACTGGTGAGCTAACCGCGCAGATCCTTGTTCTCCGGCACACAAATGACCTCTTCCGAACACTTCTTCAAACACCTACAGGGCAATAACCTGTATGTTATCATCACCCAGAGAATAAAGATAAGCCTTATGATCACCCCGGCTTACTGTCTGCAGAAATATACCAGGCCACTGATGGAGGAAGGGGGAACTGAGGCAGAGCCTGGCAGACTCCCTGAGTTGAGGGCACAGAGGTGGAAGTCCAGGAAGGTGAAGGTAGTTAAGGCACTAGAGGAGAGAGCGTACTCCAGAGAAGGATTATTCAGCTGAGAACTGATCTTACAGGCATATGAAGAGATTACCCAAAACCTGGCGGAGAGAACCACCCAAAAGGATTAGAACGAACAATTCCTAGAGCTCACATCCTACCAGAAATAATGGGTGATTCCTGTTAGCCAGAGTGGAAAACCTCATAATTCATCAAGTGGACTACTGAGAAGAGTCTTTCCTCAAGAATGGGGGAACAAGTAGCCCTAACTAAATGCTGATCTGGTCCCACCCAACGAAGATTAAAAGCAAGACCCATAAAGGATAAACTGTTTCCAATTAAGTTATACCTGTTTCAGAACAAAGTGCAAGAATGTTTATAGGAACGCAAAAATATCCAGCACCCAACAAGGTAAAATTCAAAATGTCTGGTATCCTCTCAGAAATTACCAGGTATGTAAAGAAGTAGGAAAATATGATCCATCACAAGGAGAAAAGTCAATCAAAACCAACCCAGAACTGATACAACAACTGATAATGTTGGGATCATCAGGCAAAGACACTAAAAGTTATTGTAACTGTGTCCCAAGGGAAATTAGAAAATATTTTGAATCGAATAAAAATAAAGTGCAACACATCAAAATGTGTAGGATACAGCTAAAGCAGTGCTTTAGATGGAAATTTACAGCATGAAATGCTTTTTGGAAAGAAAGGCCTCAAATCAATAATTCAAGCCTCCAATTTAAGAAACAGCAAAAATAAGAGCAAATAATCCCAAATCAAGAAGAAGAAATAAATGCAATAATTAATAAATTAAAAACAAAAATAAGAGAAAAAAAAATCAATGAAACAAAAAGCAGGTTCTTTGAAAAGATCAGTAAAATTTGATAAACCACTGGCCAGACTGATTAAAAAAAAAAAAAAAATCAGAAAAAAGACATAAATTCCCAACATCAAGAACGGAAGAGATGTCACTACAGACCCCACAGATATTTAAATAATAATAAGGAAAACTATGAACAATGGTATGCACATAAATTCAAAAACTTAGAAGTAGTGGACCAATTTCTTAAAAGCAGCAAACTATCAAAATTTACCCAAGAAGGTAGAAATAAACTGAGTAATCTTATTTACTCTTAGAAATTGAATTCATGATTAAAAATCTCTCTTCCCTGAAAAAAAACAAACAAGCAAACAGAGAAAAATCTCTTCCAGTCAGATTGTTTCACTAACAAATTCTACCAAACATTTAAAGATGAAATGAAACTAATTCTAAACAATCTTTTCCAAAAAACAGAAGAGCATCTTTTCCAAAACTACTTCCCAACCCGTTATATGAGGCCATCATTACTCTAATACCAAAACCAAAAAAAAGACAGTACACCTAAGAAAATTACAGACCAGTATCTCTCAGGAATATAGCTGCAAAATTCTCAACAAAATATTCACAAATCAAATTCAGCAATGCAAAATAAGAATTCTACATTGCAACCAAACGGGTTTATCCCAAGAATATAAGCCTGTTTAAGATTCCAACAACAATCAATGTAATTTAGCATAACAAAGGTCTACAGAAGAAACCTACATGATTATATAATTGATGCAGGAATATTTGATAGAATTCAGTATTTATTCATGATAAAACAACAACGACAGCAAATTAGTAATAGAATGGAACTTCATCAACCTGATAAAGGATATATTTAGTCTGGTAACCGACTGAATGTTTTCCCCCTAAGAATGGGAACAAGGTGAAGATGTTTTACCACTCCTGTTCAACACCATACTAGAAGTTCTAAATGCTGAAATAAAGCAAGAAGTAGAAATAAAAGACATCCAGATCAGAAGGTAAGAAATAAAGCTGTGCATATTCACAGATGATATGATCACAGAAAATCCCGAGAAATTAACAACAACCAAAAAAACCCTCTTAGAATAAGTGAGTTTCGTATGATCATAGGATTCAAGGTCAACGTACAAAATTCGATTGTATTTCTATAAACTATTAATGAACAACTGGAATCCAAAAATTTTAATCCCATTTTACAATTATTCAAAAATACTCAGTTGTAAATCTAGTAAAACATGTATAGGATATATATGTGATAACCCCAAAATTCTGATCAAAGAAATCATAGAAAAATCTAAGTAAGTAAAGAGACATACCATGTGGATGAATTGAAATACTAAATATTGTCAATATGTCAATTCTCCACAAATTGATCTATAAATGTACTACAATTCCAATCAAAATCCCAGCGGGATTTTTTTTATAGACAGGTGATTCTAAAATTTATGTAGAAAGGCAAAAGACTTAAATAGCGAAAGCAATTTCGAAAACTAGAATAAAGTTGGAAGAGTCACTACTAATTTTAAGACTTATTTCAATACTACAACATTTGAGACAGTTTTGTTTTGGCAGGGGAATACAGACATTGATCAGTAGAAGAGAATATAATCCAGAAATATAGTCAGTTCATTTTTTTCCAGTTCATTTTTGACCAAGGTACGAAGGTAATTCAATGGAGAAAAGATAGTCTTTTCAACAACTGATGTTGGAGGAAACAGATGTATATATGTGGAAAAAGAAGAAAAAAAAACTCAACTTAAACATCACACCTTGTACAAAAATTAGTTTTAAATGGATCATAGGTCTAAATGTAAAATTATAAAACTTTTAGAGAAACAGAGGAGAGACTCTTTGAGGCCTTGTGTTACGTAGCATTCTTAGCTATGACACCCAAAACCCAAGCCATATAAGAAAAATTGATAAATTGTCCTTGACCAAAATTTAAAACTTCTGCTATGCAAGATACACGAAAAGTAAAGCTACTACCTGGGAAAAAATATTTGGAAACCATATAGCCAATGAAAGACTAGTAGACAAAATATATAAACGTCTCTGAAAAATCAACAGAAGGAACACAAATTTAAAATTTTAAAATGCAATCTTAGAGTGAGCAAAAGGTTTGAACAGACACTTCACAAAGAAGATGTTTGGATGGCAAAAATAAGACCATGAAAAGATGCTCAACCTCACTGGCAATTAGAGGAATGCAAATTAAAACCACAATGAGATATCACTACACACCTATTAGAATGGGGAAAAAACTGTCAGTACCAACTGCTGGCAAAAACATGGAGCAACTGGAACTCTCATGCATTGATGGTGGGAATGCAAAATGGTACAGCCACTGTGGAAAACAGTGCAGCAGTTTCTTATAAATTTGAAGATACACTTACTCAAATGACCCAGTGGTTTCACTCCTGTTTATTTACCCTAGATAAATGAAAACGTACGTTCATGTAAAGACCTGTGCAAAAATGTTTATAACTTAATGTCACTGAACGGTACACTTAGTGAAATTTTACTTTATTAAAAGTGGTAAAATTTTATTATATGCATATTTTACGTCAACTTTTTAAAATAATGAGAAAAACTACATCTCAGCTGAGAGGAAAAATAAATATGTATGACAGCTCTATTCACGATTCTCCAAAACTGAAAACAATCCAAATGTCCTTCAAAAGTGAATGGCCAAGCTACCTGTGGTACATCCATCCCATACACTACTGCGCAACAATAAAAACAAACTATTGATGCACATGATTGGGGTGAACCTTAAAGGTATTATGCTAAAAGAAGCCAACCTCAAAAGGTTACATAATGCATGATTATTTTACGTGACATTTTGGAAAAGACAAAATCACAAGGATGGTGAACAGGTCACTAGTTACCAGGCATTAGGAGTCAGGGGGAACGTTTGACTACAGAGAGAAAATACAGGAGATTGTTGCGGTGGCGGGGCGGGGGGGTGGAACTTTCTGTATCCTGATTGTGGTGAAGGTGGTTACAGGAATGTATACATGTGTCAAAACTCATGGAATGATATAACCCCCCAGAAGTCAAATGTATGGTTTATGACTATTGAAGTGATAATTAGAACAAAAATAAACCAAACCCATCACGTTCTTAACCGCTACGCCTACTGTCAAAGTAAAACAAAAGCAACAGACAAGCCCATTCCTCCATCCCTCCCTTCTGTAATGATTTATATAATGCAAATTGATAGCCAACTTTGAGTCCCTGTTCTTTCCTACCATCTCAGCAGAGAAGCATCAAGTTCCGTTGATTTTAAAATCAGAAACGTCTTTTGAGGTTCTCTCCTTGCTAAATCAACTATGACTTCCACAGTTCTACACTTTAAGAGATGTGGTCTGGATTATTTTTGCAGGTTCCTAAATGGTTTCCCTGCTCCCAATTTCAATTTGTCCACTGACTTGTCACTAGATCTGTGCATGTCAATCTTTTACTTAAAAAAAAAAAAAAAAAAATCCTCTAACGATTTGCCATCATCTCCATGATAAAGTCCAAACTCTGCCCCGATTTTCCTCCTACAGTGACTTACCCTAAGTTAGACTTACCCTTTCTCACTTCGCTGCCTTCACTCCCGCTGTTCCCTCCTCTTAGCTTTCCTTTTTCACTCAAAAACATGCTTTACATCCTCTTATTCAACTGCCATCTTCCCTGATGCTCCCAGGCAGATTTTTTTTCACTGCCCCCAGCCCCTCCCCCTCGTCCCCTGGCTCTTTTTCTATTTTTTTTCTGGGGGAACATTCAGCATCTTGTGGTGCTGTTGCGTTCCAGCCTATTTCCCGCAGTCAGCTGTTTGAAGACAAGAAGTAGGTCTCGCCTATTTCCAATGCCAAATGTTGGCCTGGCACTTAGAAGGGCTGAAATCACATTGGTTGAAATCAAATTAGAATAAACTTAATATCAGCTTAACTTTCACTTTTCACTCCATGGCCCTGCTGTGCTATATAAACAGCTTCAGTCATGAGCGTGTGTGTGTGTGTGTGTGTGTGTGTGTGTGTGTGTTTTATTACCAGCTTGTTAGGAATGCTTATTGGTGTTTACTCTGTACAAAGTACTGGTAGGGTGGGGGGTTAATAAAAGAGTTTGTGGAAAAGGATGGACGGATACGTACATTTTGAAGGATGCTAATAATATTCAGGCAAGATTAACGCCTCCGAGATCTTGACTCCTTTTAATATTTATTCTAATACCATTTTTCCTCTTTAATAGAGTATGAGAGTCATCCGGATTTCAATAATTCAGAAGATATTCCTGACTTGAACATGGGGTCTTTCTCTAAGCACATTTGCTGTCCTTCTGGAATAATTTCTGGCTTTCTGCTTTGGGCCTTCATTAGTTGTCCGTTTTTCTTTTTAATCAGTTCTTCTCACCCACAATTCTTCTTTCACTACATTATTATACCTGCCTTCTTTACAGACATTTCTGGACTGCAAGTATCAGAGGCACGCTGTTTAATCCGGAAAGATTTTGTTTCTGATGTTGTCATTCACACTTGGAGAAAAATCACGCCAGTGTTATCCCTGAGAACCTGAAGGAAACAATCAACTTATGCTCCCCGCACCTGTTGTCAGGTGTTTGGACAACATATTGCTGCAGGGATTTGGCAACATTTAAAAAATATTTGGAGATAAAATTACCTAATTTTTTAAGATGAAGCTTTTAAAGTAGTAAACTGTAGCCTTTAAGGAGATACTGTGATCTCAGGCTCCATTTTTAAAAAATGTATCATATTGAACAGTGGCCAAAGTTTTGTGATTATGTTCACCCAACACTAAAATATTTTGAGCCTGCCCAAATGTGTGGAGTTTTTACTTATTTATAAATTATATATGTGTATAGACATATATACGGACTTGAACTACTTTACTAATGTACTAGTAAGCATATGTGCAACTCTGCTGATTTGACATTATAAACCATACATAAAAATGAATATTTTGCAGAGATTAAATATGAATAAGTTCTAATATTTTCTTTCTACACCTCAATGGTTTATACTGTATATCCTGTAGGGTGTGTACACCATGCTTCGGAGACCATGCAGAGAATGCACCCTTTAGGCCATCTCCGTATGGCTACGCTGAGGTGTTTTAGGAGAGAGGTACACAAGTTAGAGCAAGTTATGAAGAGAGTGACGCTGGCCAACACCAAGGGGTGCCCAGCTCACAGTTCCCCAGTTATCACAGGTATGCCATTCCTTTCTTCCGGTCTTCTGTTAACCAGTCCTCACATCCAGCCTGTAAGGGGAAGCGCAAGGCCCACACTGGGCTCATCATCTTCTTTCAGGTTTCACTGGCCAAAGGGACTGGTCCAAGGATGCATGTGGTTCCGACTGAGCCATCTATAGAAGTCTCCCTGTCACTGCTTTCTGGCTGGAAGATGGGCTCTTCCTTACCTCTGGATAAAAACTCTAGGGGTGTAAGCTTAGAGTTACTGGCAAACATACTCCATACTCCACGGAGAATGCCCATCCACAGTAGTTAGAGAAACCAAGGCCTTTATCACGGCTCGGTTACAGAAGCCCATGAATTCCTATTTTTGTTTAAAACTGGTATGAATTAGGTTTCTGTTGCTTGCAACTTAAGAAACAAAGGTTAATAAAAATCAGTGAGAAAGATACTGAAGGGATTCTAAATCATTCATTCATTCTAAAAATATTTATTGGCCTCCTATTATGTGTCAGTCACTGTTCCAGCTGCCAGAAATAGAGCAGTGAGTCATCCAAAAAAATCCCTGCAGTAATGAAGCTTATATTGTCGTAGCAGCCAGAGAAGGAAGAAGACAGAGGAAAAATCTATATTATGATACAAAGTAATCAAGAGAAAAAAAATACACTGGGAGGGGAACATAATATATATGGCTGCAGTGGCCAAGGAAGGCCTCACTGAAGCAGTCAAGGAAACAAGCCACGAAAATACCTGGGGAGGAACGTCCTAGGCAGAGGGAACAGCAAGTACAAAGGCCCTGAGGCTGGCCTGCTGTGTTAGAGGTACAGGCAAGAGACGAGTATAGCTGGAGCAGAAGGAACAAGAAAAATACAATAAACTAGTGAATCTAACAAAAAAGAACCAGACTCACAGAACTAGAGAACAAATTCGTAGTTACCAGTGGGGAGAGGGAAGCGGGGAGGGGCAATATAGGGTTAAGAGAATAAGGGTACCAACTAATAGGTATAAAATAAGCTACAAGGATATATTGTACAACGTGGGGAATACAGCCAATATTTTATAATAACTATAAATGGAGTATAACCTTTAAAAATTGAGAATCACTATATTGCACACCTGTAACTTATATAATATTGTACAGCAACTATACTTCAATTTAAAAAGTAACAGTAATGAAATAATAAATTTAAAAAACAATAAGTAAAAATTTAAAAATAAAAAAAGTAAAAATAAAAGAATAAAGAAAAATTTAAAAAGGCAAAGAGGGCAGCCAAGACCAAGAGGCAGGTGACGGCCAGATCACACAGCACATAGTCGTGGGCTATTGGAAAAGCCTTTGGCTTCACTCTGAGTGAGATGGAAGCTTCTGCAGGGTTTTTTTGTTTTTTGTTTTTTGTTTTTTAACATCTTTATTGGAGTATAATTGCTTTACAATGGTGTTAGTTTCTGCTTTATAACAAAGTGAATCAATTATACATATACATATGTTCCCATATCTCCTCCCTCTTGCGTCTCCCTCCTTCCCACCCTCCCCATCCCACCCATCCAGGTGATCACAAAGCACTGAGGTGATCTCCCTGTGCTATGAGGCTGCTTCCCACTAGCTATCTATTTTACGTTTGGTAGTGTACATATGTCCATGCCACTCTCTCACTTTATCACAGCTTACCCTTCCCCCTCCCCATATCCTCAAGTCCATGCTCTAGTAGGTCTGTGTCTTTATTCCTGTCCTGCCTCCAGGCCCTTCACGACACTTCTTTTTTTCTTAGATTCCATATATATGTGTTAGCATACGGTATTTGTCTTTCTCTTTCTGACTTACTTCACTCTGTATGACAGACTCTAGGTCCATCCACCTCATTACGAATATCTGCAGGGTTTTGAGCAAATAAATGACATTAACTAACAATTATCACAAATGCATTATATGAGAAATCTGAACAGAGCTGGGAATGTCTAGCTTAAAATGCTCTCAGGAGGACCCAGTAGGGCTTCCGATATCTGAAAAGGCTGTTTGTGCAGAACCATTCCCTGACCCGGAGGAGAAACATCTGGATGAGTAACACAAGAATGGAGGCTCCAGGGTGTCAGATTTCAGCTCAGTTGTCACTCACTGACATCTGCTCTATCACTGACCACGCACCCCCATCCCCTCAATTCATTCACCCTGAAGTCCACAGCTGATGGGGCTCTAAGCACCAAAGACTTAGTACACCTAAAGATTTTGCCTTTCTGCTATCTCTCATGGCAACTCCTGTCCCAAACAATTCACATTAGCCTTACAAAGAACCCCAAATACAAACCAGCTCTTTGGGGCTGTTTTCTGCCCAATTTTCAAGATTGTTGGGTTGGGATGTCAGAAAGAGCCTGTCTTAAAGGTGCCTACCGTGCGAGTATAACCCCATCTAAATGACATGACCACTTCATTCCAGTGAAAGCCTGCAGGAGACGAGAGATCCCTCCTCTGTGTTCAGGGGAGAGCGCTGCTTAAACTTCTCTGGTCTCCAAAAGGAGACATGTGTTCAATGAATACCTGTTTTGCCTACTGAATATTCAACATGACCCACATATGGTCCTTGAACTCATGGAATGTGAGAGCAGATAGGGACCTCTGTATTTATCTCAGGGAGTGTAATATGGGCTGCATCACAATTGCCAACTCTGATGGATTGGTACTGACTGCCTTCAGGTCTCTGACAAAAAGCTGCTGGGATTTGCAAGGAAACCTGGTCAATGATAGGAGGTGAGTGGCACAAGTACCCCCAGTCCATACTACTATATCTAACCTAAACCCTGCCCCCACCACACACACTACAGATCAGAAAACCAAAGCTTTTACACCATCCCCACTGGTCGGGGGAAACCCTGACAAAGACCCAATTAATTAAGACCCAATTAAGACCCAATGCACTGTAATTAATCTACACTGGTCAAATACAGGTCCAGGTTTTGGCTCAAGTAACACTTAGGGCCAACTTTAGGAATGGGTGGCTACCAGTAGGGTTTCACATATTTGAAAGGCTCCATCACCCTGGCCAAAGGGTCCTTAGCCTCTGTCCAATTCCCAAATTCCACAACTATACACCCAATAAATTTCAAGTTTCTCCTCTGAATTAAAATGTTAACATCCTTGGATGGAGGCAACAGGAAATGATTTAAGTCTTGTCTCTCTTAGTCTGAATGATATTATTAGATCCCTTCCAGTAAAAAATCTTTCTTTAATGGTGTCATTTAAATTTAGAGAAAGATCATTAAAGAAAAACAGTTACACCCAAGGTGGGTGGATGAGGATTAAGCAGCAAGGACACTAACCTATTAAACTGGGAAGGAGGGAACATGAGGAAGAGGTTGGCTGGAGGCAATGCAAAACCACTTGGACACACTCTACACTTCTGCCCAGAGCCAGTCCTGTTCCCATCATTTTGGTGTCAAATGGCTAAATCATTTGCGTCTTCTAATGGAAGCTAGGCTAGTTGTAAATTATCTTTTACTGTCCAATAATGAACAAGTCAGTGTTCTTTTTAAAAAATGCAGCATAAATTACAGCCACGTTTTATCATTCTGCCTTGACTTTCCAAGACTGTTATGAGAACACCCTCTCACCATCGATCAACACCTTTCTTTATCTTTTCCTATTGCAGTGGTGGTTGAAAATGGAGGTGTCCAGAGAAACCCAGAGGATGAGAGCCACGAGAAAAGAGGACCAGCCTCAAGAAGATCAAGGACAACAAACACTCTGCATCGGGAAGACAACAGAGAAGAGTGAGGACTGTGGCATGCTGGACAGACCATGACCATTTCAAGGGAGCAGCTGCCCAACTCCGTCTCATTATGGGATTGAGGGCCTAAACACCAGGACTTATCTAGCTTATTGCATGCAACGTCCTGATTTTGAAACGCTCACATTTAACTTGTTGAAAAGCTGAACATGATGCAAGCTGATCATAGACATCTTTGGCCAAGTTTGACTTCTGGGCAACCGCTTTGCTATCTCTGCTTTAAGGCAGGGCTTGACAAACAAGAGTCCTCAGGCTAAATCCAGCCCCTGTCCATTTCTGTAAATAAAGCTTTATTGGAACATAACCACTCTCACTCATTTGTGTACCGTCTTCTGTTGCTTTTATGCTAATAACAGCAGAGGTGAGTTTAGCATGTTTGAAATCATATGGCCCACAATGTCTAAAAACTTTGCTACCTGGTCCTTCACAGAAGAAGTTTGCTGATCCCTTGCTTTAGGGTCTTGAAATTGATGGACCCTCCCAGGATCTCTGGTCTTTTCCAACAGATCAGTTGGCCACCTTTAAATCAGCGAAGAAGGAAGGGCCTGAATCAACTTTCATTGGTCTGTCCGTACCACATACAAACCACAAAATTGATTATTTTGCCATCAAAAACAGAATACTCAATACGAATACCAAGCAAACCATGAAACAGCAGAATCGTGGTTTTGGGAAGATACTCCAAGCATCTGAAGCAGAAACACCTATGCTAGAATCCCACCTCTGCCACCACTAGCTGGGAGGCGTTAGGCTGAGTACTTGACTTAAGAGCGGCTGTTGCATCATCTATAAAATGGCAATATTATTAAGTAAATAATGACACCTATTCTGCGGGTTTTATGTTGAGGTCTGAAAGTAATGTATGTCAAGCATCTGGCACCTCACAGAAGCTCTATAATGATGAGGCCAACCATACACAAAAATAAGCTCAAAATGGATTAAAGACCTCAATGTAAGGCCAGAAACTATCAAACTCTTAGAGGAAAACATAGGCAGAACACTCTATGACATAAATCGCAGCAAGATTCTTTTTGACCCATCTCCTAGAGACATGGAAATAAAAACAAAAATAAACAAATGGGACCTAATGAAACTTCAAAGCTTTTGCACAGCAAAGGAAACCATAAACAAGACCAAAAGACAACCCTCAGAATGGGAGAAGATATTTGCGAATGAAGCAACTGACAAAGGACTCATCTCCAGAATTTACAAGCAGCTCATGCAGCTCAATAACAAAAAAAACTAACAACCCAATCCAAAAACGGGCAGAAGCCCTAAACAGACATTTCTCCAAAGAAGATATACAGACTGCCAACAAACACATGAAAGGATGCTCAACTTCATTAATCATTAGAGAAATGCAAATCAAAACTACAATGAGATATCATCTCACAACGGTCAGAATGGCCATCATCAAAAACTCTAGAAACAATAAATGCTGGAGAGGGTGTGGAGAAAAGGGAACACTCTTGCACTGCTGCTGGGAATGTGAATTGGTACAGCCACGATGGAGAACAGTATGGAGCTTCCTTAAAAAACTAAAAACAGAACTACCATATGACCCAGCAATCCCACTGCTGGGCATATACCCTGAGAAAACCATCATTCAAAAAGAGTCATGTTCCAAAATGTTCACTGCAGCTCTATTTACAATAGCCAGGAGATGGAAACAACCTAAGTGTCCATCATCGGATGAACGGATAAAGAAGATGTGGCACATATATACAATGGACTATTACTCAGCCATAAAAAGAAACGAAATGGAGTCACTTGTAGTGAGGTGGATGGACCTAGAGTCTGTCACACAGAGTGAAGTAAGTCAGAATGAGAGAGACAAATACCGTATGCTAACACGTATATATGGAATCTAAGAAAAAATAAAATGTGAAGAACCTAGGGGCAAGACGGGAATAAAGACACAGACCTACTAGAGAATGGACTTGAGGATATGGGGAGGGGGAGGGGTAAGCTGTGACAGGGTGGGAGAGTGGCATGGACATATGTACACTACTAGGCGTGGGGTGGATGGCTGGTGGGAAGCAGCCACGTGGCATAGGGAGATCAGCTCGGTGCTTTGTGGCCGCCTGGATGGGTGGGGTGGGGAGGGTGGGAGGGAGGGAGACGCGGGAGGGAGGAGATATGGGGGCATGTGTATGTGTGTAACTGATTCACTTTGTTGTGGAGCAGAGGCTAACACACCATTGTAGAGCAGTTATACTCCAGTGAAGGTGAAAAAACATAAATGATGAGGCCAGTAGCCCTAATGGTGGTAATAGTAACACTATCATATATATTCCAAACTTTGCTGCCCAACACATTTTCTTTCTTAGATGTTCTTTGATGAGGAACAGGATTCTGGGACTCTTCATGTTTCAAAGGAAGGATTAGGAGAAACATAGAAAATTCCTTCCTTTAAGACTCAGTTACTTATTTTAGGGGCTGGGGAGTGAGTCTCTTCAATGTAAGTGCTCAGGAAGTGGGCAGAGTGAGTGTTTAATAAATGTTGATTTGTTTTCATGAATGAGTATATGGTTGAAGGGATAAAAAATAATACAGAGTCAGAAAAAATCTGAAGTTCGAGTGTAATATTTTTCCTTTGCACTGTTTCTTAAAAAATTATCACCAAGTAGAATTCAGTTAGACAAATCTTGACTGTGAGGCCATCTTCAAGAAGACTGACTTTCTTCAACAGTCAATGCAATGAAATACACCTGTGGGGTGGGATTCAGTGGGTCAATGTTGTGGACTGAGAGAGAATCAGGAGACATAGTGACTTAGTGTAAGGCACAGCTCTTGACTGGACTGTGCTTTGAACACATCAGCTACAAAACAACTTTTGGGGACATTTGAAAAATTTAAATATGAACTGGGTATCAGATAATATAAGAGAATTAATTATTTTTAATAATTTTAATATAATTACTAATTCTGTTAGCTTTGATAATAATACTGCAGTTATATCATTTGTATGGATGCTTAATGAAATATCTAGGGTTAAGGTGTGATAATGACTGTAAATTACTTTTAAACACTTTAACCAAAAATTTTAAAAGGGGGGCTTCCCTGGTGGCGCCGTGGTTGAGAGTCCGCCTGCCGATGCAGGGGACGCGGGTTCGTGCCCCGGTCCGGGAAGATCCCACATGCCGCGCGGAGCGGCTGGGCCCGTGAGCCATGGCCGCTGAGCCTGCGCGTCCGGAGCCCGTGCTCCGCAACGGGAGAGGCCACAGCGGTGAGAGGCCCGCGTACCGCAAAAAAAAAAAAAAAAAAAAAAAAAAAAAAAAAAAAAAAAAAAAAAAAAAAAAAAAAAAAAAAAAAAAAAAAAAAGTAAAGGGAACAAATAAAGGGAAAGAAAAGCACAAAAGTGGTTATAAAAGTTAACACTGTCAAATTTAGGTGATGGGTATTTTAGTCTCTCTACATTTCTGATGCTTGTTATTTTGTAATTTTACATGATAATGTAGTAAATCAATAAAAATTATCTTTCTGGAGTTCTTAAGGATGCTGGATTATATTTATTATATTTGGAAATTGTGTCTAGGGTTAGGTTGACCTTTCGTCTCTGAAGAGCAGAAAAGTCAACTTTTCCATTGAACTCTAGGCATTTTAGTAATAAATAAGAAAAAAAAGTAGTATCACTAAAAGATTAGTTTCAGAGTATTAGTTTGTCATTGGTGCTGTTAACAAATTCCACGAACTTGGTGGCTTAAAACAAGATGAACTTAAAAACTTACACTTCTGGTAGGTTACAAGTCCAACACAGCTTTTTCTAGGCTAAAATTGTGGTGTCAACACTTGGAGGCTCTAGATGGAACCCTTTTCCTTGCTTCTGGAGGCCACCTGCATTCCTTGCCTCGTGACCGTGACCGCCTTCCTCCACTTTCAAAGCCATCAACCTCGAATTTTTGACCCTTTCCCTATCATCACACCTCTCTCTCATCTCACCTAGGAAAGATTCCCTGCTCATAAGGACCCATGTGATTACACTGGGCCCCCGGGGATAATCCAGGATAATCTCCCTAACCACAAGCCTTAATCACACCTGCAAAGTCCTTTTTGCATGGTAGAGTAATACAGTCACAGGTTTCAGGATTAGCATGTGGACGTATTTAGGAAACGGCTTTCTTCTTCCTGTCACAAACACTATTAAAAATCATAATGCATGATCTCACAGGTAGCAGGATTATGTAGATATTAAAAATAACTGCAGCAACAGCAGTAGCCCCCATTCCTTGAGCATCTACAATACGCCAAGCACGTGATAAGGGCTTGACATGCATTTCCCCGTGAGGTTCATCAGATTCTGCAGATGAGGAAACTGCAGTTCTGGGAGGTTGTCATATTTGCCTAAGTGGGAGCTTGAATTCAGGCCAATCTGATCCTCAAGGTCAACTTCAATACCTCCCCCACTATTTCCTGTCTCTGATGTCTTAAGCACCTTCCTACACTGCTAACACACCCAGCACTTTAATTGATGCCGCCTGCCTGCCGACGGGCCAAGCTGCAATTATCCATCTACTTCATTTCTTTCACTTCTTTCATTTTTTTCTCATTTCTTTTTAAAAGAAAAAATTCCATTTCCTATTAGCTTTCTTCTGGAGAACGCCCTCTCAAATACTTAAGCAAATATTGTCACCAGTCTGGGACAAGTCATTTGCTTATGTAAACTGATCAGGACAGACGTCACATAAAACATTTGACTTAGAAATCATGTGGTTGTTGGACAAGACACTTTCAAAGTTGGGGTTTTATCAGAAAATGTTGGTCAAGAGCATGCATGGAAAGAAACCCACTGATAAAGAGCCACTGCTTCCTGAGATAGGCTCACTGGGATTGTTGTCTTTGTGTTTTGTCAGGGAGGAGAGCACAGACATCTTGGTTGGTTAGTTGTTTCAAGGAAATGAACAAGTTAGAATCATCCCTCACTCATCTAGAACAACCTCAGCATCTAGGGGATTTGATGCTTCTGGCCAAACTCCCTCCTTTCCTCCTCCACGACAGCAAACTGAAGTCACATTAAGGTAGTACCTTCTGATGCAGAGACTGTACATTACCCTAAAAACTATGAAACTAATTCTCACATGTGTGTCTTGATTTCAAAATGGCTTATATAGCAACTATATTCCTTCTAGAGTTCTTCAACATTTTACAGTTATTTTATTTATCTAACAAGCTCTCCATAGAGAGCTTGATTTAGCATACATATTTCTTGTTAGAAAACCTTTTTTCTTCAATAGTCACGAGACTGAAATTTCAAGGTACTTTTATTTATCCATTACAAAAAAATCTCTTTATGTAATCTCCCTAAAGTGCATCTCAACCAAAGTAGTCATATCACCAACTCTTTTTATAGACACAATCCTCCTAAAAATCACAGGCTGGGAGTTGGGTCATTTGTAGATTGAGCCTGCTGTATTGTTGATTAGTTTTCTCCTTCCTTCCTTTTCCAGCAACACGCAGACTTTGTCAAACCAAACTCAAGATAAGTCATGCGTGAACAGTTCATCAACTGGGGAAAATGGGAAAGACTTCAATGAAATAAATAGTTTTGTACCTCAAACACCATCATTTCACATGTACATTGTGTTCATCTCGTAAATGCCAAAGCCCTCTGGTTGGCCAACTGGCTCTGAAAAATTACAAAAAAATGTCCAATTCCTAAAGGCTGGTAAGCTCCTCTTAATTTTTTTTTTCGCTTTATGAAATAGGAATAGTATAAACACAAGATGGGAGTGCTTAACGCTTCTTTTAGCATATCTTTCTGGAGCTGAGAGGGCTGCCCAGGGCCTTCACACATAGCAGCCTCTTTGGTCTCCAACTCAGTTCTTCTCAAGACATTTTTAGGACCTCCTCCAGAGGCTCAGGCCCAAACAGATGTCCCTGTCGCCCCCACTTCAAACTGGTGTGGCGTGAAGAAACACAAGAGGGAAGGGGGGGAAATGCTTTGGTAACCATGTGTCACAGTATAGAAAGTGGTTCATATATTAAGGGAAAGTCAAAATGCAAAACCAGAAAATATGCAGCTAGTTCAAGAGCATCATGAAAAACAGCTTCTAGCAGCTTCTCAGCTGAACCAAGTAGGTGTGAACCTTAGAGAATTAGACTGATGATAACATGACTCAGGGGTTGGGGTTTTGACCGTGAAGACAAACTTGAACCCCAAAGGCAAAGTTTCTCAACCTCGACGGTACAAAAAAGCATAGTGGCTCCTGCTTTATTTAGGGGGACATACAATACCATATGTTGCACATAGCATCGCTGGCCTCCGCCCCTTAGACACCCATAGCACTGCAGCCGTGGTAACCGAAAAAGTCTCCGGAGTTGTCCAGTGTCCCCTGGGAGCAAAATCACTGCCAGGTGAGAACTTCTGACTTCAGGTATGAATTTGGATTACAGACTGTCCCGACTTACGATGGTTCCACTTAACAATTTTTCACTACGATGGTGCAAAAGTGATACTTGATTCAGTAGAAACTTCAAATTCTGAATTTTGATCTTTTTTCCAGGCTAGCAATATTCTCTTGTGATGCTGGGCAGAGGCGGGGGCCGCAGCTCCTGGTCACTAGGGTAAACAACTGCTATAATCAATCTGTACCCATACAACCATTCTGTTTTTCACTTTTGATATAGTAGCCAATAAATTACACGATATTCAACACTTTATTATAAAATAGGCTTTGCGTTAGATGCTTTTGTCCAACAGTAGGCTAGCGTAAGTGTCCTGAGCACGTTTAAGGGAGGTTAGGCTAAGCTGTGATGTTCGGTAGGTGAAGAGTATTAAATGCATTTTCAACTCACGGTATTTTCAATGTGTGATGGGTTTATTGGGACATAACCCCACCAGAAGTCGAGGAAGATCTGCATATTTGATGTTCAAGAGATGATTCCATGACTTCTTGGGATCCTCCAGATGGGCTGGCTACGTTTTAGAAATTCAAATTTCAGGGTACTTACACGTAGACAGTACCAAGAGGAATTAAGTGGCCCAGGCACATCAATTATGTAGATCAGGAAATTGAGACCCAAGACAGGGGGACTGTCTAACCAAAGTACTCGATTTAATAGCAGCCTAGGTTTTGGTACTGTTTGTTTGTTTTTTATTTTTTTAATTAAAGTATAGTTGATTTAACAATGTTGTGTTAATTTCTGCTGTAGAGCAAAGTGATTCAGTTATACACATATATATTCTTTTTCATACTCTTTCTCCATTATGGTTCATCACAGGATAGTGAATGTAGTTCCCTGTGCTCTACAGTAGGACCTTGCTGTTTATCCATCCTATATATAGTAGTTTGCATCTGCTAATCTCAAACTCCGAATCCTTCCCTTTCCAGCACCCCCAGTACTGTTTTTTTTTTAAAAAAACTCCCCAGATGCATCTATAAGCGGCCAGGGTCAGGCTAGGGATGGATCTCTAGGGAGATGCACTTTAGACCAGACCCTCTGAAGAGCTGCGCGTTGTCCCAGAGCCTATGTGGATGACTTCTAGACTACTTTCGGGAAAAACTGCTCACCGGGATCCGCCTGTGATCAAGAAGGGCCAGCCCCTTTCCCTTAAAGTCCTGGCCCTCAAAGATGACCCATCCTTCGCCCATCAGTGTCCCTGTCAGAAGAGGCCTGGGTGTTCCTGGCCTTCAGCAGCAAACTGGCTGAAATACAGGATTTATTCATAAGTTGGTCAGATGTGTGTTTGCCGCAGCAACTCTATGTGCATGAGAAAACATTCTGCGTGGAAACCCAGGCATGCAAATTTCACCCTGACTTGGCAACTGCGGGCCTAACACCACAGAAGTGAATACATCAACTGCTTCCTCTGGCTCTGAGCTCCTAAACCCAGGGAGAAACCAGAACTCCTACTTCCTGCAATCCGCTTTCCGCTTCCCCAGCTCACTCCGAGCGACCCGCGTTCCCTCCTCCTGAGGCCTCCTCTTAGCAACTGCTAATCCCATTGTGGGCCCAGCCCCCAGAGTACAGCAAGCAGCCCATATGGGATCCTGGAGGGTGCTTCTGCTCCTTGAGCCTCAGAGAACTGACCCCGTCACCATACGTTCCCAGGGGTCTTTCTCCTGCCCGCTTCCTCAGGGCTGTTGTCATGGACACGTGATGTTTTCGTCGGCCAGGCCAACGTTCCTCCTCCTCTGGTAACAGCACCCTGGTTTTTTGCTTCCTAAGGAACCCCTCCTTCCCACTCTCAGTTCTCGAGGTGCAGGTGGGCTTGACTCCACCCCCAACCCCAGGTGTGGGATTCAGGGTCAGCTCAGCAGAGCCGTGCGACGCGGCGGCCTCCGAGACTGGGTCCCAAGATGGGCAAACAAGGCCACCTGGGCCGAGAGGCTGGCTTCCAGGAGGAGAGCGTCTTTGCTGAAAGAAATCGACTCCTGTAAGGAATATTGCTGAGAGGACAGGGCTTGGGCCGGGCCAGGGGAGCCACCTAAGAAACCTACAGAGGAGAGAGAGAGAAACCACGAGATGGAGCGTGACCCAGACCCCACGGGCTGGCTTGAGTTTCCAGTCTGGCTCTGTCTTAGGCCACCAACTTTATTCTGGACTCTTGACTTATTGTAACCAGTTAACCCCTTTACGGTTCAGGCAGTTGGGGGTAAGCTCTTATCCCTGTTAACTGAAGCGGTCCCAGCAGGTGTAGAACACACGGGGCTTCCTCTGATCATCAACAATTTGCTCCTCTGATCACCAACAATTTGCCGTTCCCCAAATTCCCTGCGCATTTCCAAACATCCTTCTGTTTGGGTTCCTAAAAAAGACGGCTAAAGATTTCCACAGCTTCTTGTCATCAGTTAAATCCCAATCTCCTTAGCCTGACGTTTCAAGCTTGCAGTAACCCGGTGTGACTCACCTTGGTCAACCTTTCCCCAACCCCTCCCTTTTGGTATCCTGCACCCCTCCTCACAATCCCCCACCAGTCCCCTCGTGGCCTGTCCATCTGCTCTCTGTCCTCACCAGTCTTCCAGTCTCCGCTCAGTGTCGCCCCTTCCATCAAGTCTTCTGTGATGCCACCGGCTTAACGCCACGGCTCCCTCACCTGAACTCCTGCGGCTTGTTGCCTACACACCTCTCTGCACAGGGAAAGTGTGATGCAGCATGCAGGCCCTCAGCAAGCCTTCGAGGACATGCTATCATTACCAGCATAGTCACAGGCAACTTGGTTCTTTGTGCCAAGTCCTTGGTCCAGCTGCTAAACGTTAAGTCTCTCGAGGGTCCACATGCCATTCATCCTTATTTCCCTGTAGCACTAAAAAGATGTTGTTGAATGAATACGATCGTGTACGGATATTTTGCTACTGCTTTATTAAAAGTAGGATCCGTTTTTATACTGCCAATATGGAAATCATGAGAAGGAGGCACAGAGTCAGTTATAAGGAACCATCTTGCCGGAATCTGAAGATGAACTGAGAAGTTTGGGTAACATGGGATGTAAATAAAGTGCAGAGATCAGGGGGCCAGGCTTGGGAGCCAACTCAGTTTGGGTTTAGAGCCTGGCTTTGCCACTGTTGTGCGATCTTGGGCCAGTTTCTCAGCCTCCAAAATCTGTTTCCTCATTGGTAAAAACTGGGGTTTCTAGAACACATCTCACAGGGTGCCCGGGAGGTGTAAACATTCCGGCACAGGCGAAGCATTTCGCTCATTACATGACAAGTAGCATGTGTTCTGGAAGCAGCAGCCAAAGGAAAATGTCTGAGATCCCATATCCTGTGCAAGATGATTCCCGCTTGCCCTCCCCACTTCACTGGTCCTCCTAGTCTTGAGGATTATATTCCAGTGGTTTATTTGCTTTCCATCTCTTCCCAGGTCTGGAAAGGTCAGTCTTCCATCTTGGCATGCTATATGGCTCCCTTGTTTCTCCCTGAAAATTACTATTAAAAATGTTTGGTATCATCGTTTTACTTTGTTTACGTCATGAGGCCGACCCTGAGTATGCTGTCCCAGGACACCCAACTCTCCTCTTTCTATCCCCCACTTGCCAATCTTGGTCATTGAAAAAAAGGTTCCCAACTCTACAGGAGAAAGTTCAACGGGACAATCGTGACCATCTTTCTATGGTTCCTGCTGCCGAGTTGGTAATCCAAGAATATTTCTGTCCTTCCGTCTCTTGCGGATGGATGGCCAGTCAACAATTATTTACCAAGTGTCCTCTAAGTACCAGGGACTGTGTCGGGTGTGGGGATGCACAGTGAGCCAGAGAGATAGGTGTTTCCGTCCTTGCCCTCTTCGCGTCTGCAACGTTTCTTTTCGGTAAATGGAAGGACAAAGAAAGACTGGAACTTCACCAGCGCTCGTCTTCCTCTGCCATCTCCTTCTTTCTTTCTTTCTTTTTTATTATAACTATTATAAATAGAAAATGCAACACGAAGAAGAAAAACCACCACCCTTCCTCCATGAAGGAGCTCGGAATTACCTGCCCCAGTCACTGGGAGGTAAACACATTCACTGCTTTTTAATTATATTGGCCTTACTGTTTCATACAAAAATAAAAAACAGTCTCAACAGGGAGACTGCTCAGAGCAAAGGAAGCCAAACATAACTCATGCACCTTATTAAAAACAATTAGGGAAAAAAACACAAAACAACTGGGGATTGTTTGATGAGGCAGATTTGGCTCCAGATGGCTAGCCTCCATACAGCCACGGTTCCCATTTCTTCTCACCTTCCCCCAGCCTCTTGCCAAGTTCTGCATCATCAGTGTTCTTAAAATACAAGGATGGGATTGTAAGGGATGCCGTTCCCACGTTCCCTTCTTTCCTATTCTTCGTGGTTTCTCCACGAATGTTGACTGGCTCTGGGCTTCTCCTCTGTCACCATCTTGGTCGCAGCGCTCAGGCTGTCAGAAGTACCACTGAGAGACCCTTTATCAGCCTCTTCAGACTTCTACGTTTGCCTTGCTGGGGGAGCAAGTCTGCCTGAGTGGACTTTGGGGTCCAAGCATGTATCAACCTGCTACTGCATTTTAGCCTTGAGTGGACCAGGCGGGATACAGAAGTGCACGGTGATGTAACATTGGCTGCCTTCCCTACACTCACATTCTCCCTTCCCAGCTCCTTCACCATGTTTCAACGTCACCCACAGATTGGAGGCTCCCCCAACACGTCACACGTTCTGCTCTGTGCCTTTGCTCACTCTGTGCCTTCTGCCTAGATCACCCTTCTTCAGCTCATTACCACTCACCTTACAACTTCCAGGGAAGGCATCACCTCCCTGCCTCTCATTCCATCCAAACTTTAACCTCGCAACCTCTACACCTGGGCTGTGTTGACGGCTCCTTGTGTTGATTTACATCATAACAATCTGCTCAAGGTTCTGCTTTCCTTAAGCCTACTAGAATCACTGGGTAGTTTCTTAAAAATAAGTCTCCCAGGGCCATACCTCCTCGGGAGATGGCTTGGGGTAAAGCCCCATAATCTGTATTTTTTGGCAGCACCCCAAGTGGTGCTCACATCCAGCCAAGGCTGAGAACCATAAAAGTCATCACCCAGCAAGAGTCTGTGAAATTGTGCTCCTCCAAGCTGGGAAAGAAAAGAGATTTCTGGATTTTCTACAATAGGTTTTTATCGGTCATTCCTGACTCTCAGAAATCTAGACATATGGAAATATGAGGAGTAATTTAGTTTCCCATGTTGCTTAATTATTCTCTAAAAATAAAAGGGAAGAAATAGAAATGACAACAAAATGGCAGAAGGTTTGTTAAACCTAAACATCCACTGACAGGGGACGGATTAAAGATTTCGGTGTATCCACACACTGTAATCTTACACAGCCACCAAAAGGACAATGCTCTAGCTACAGACAAGGACCAATGCCCAAGACATAGTAAGTGAAAAAAGTAAGATACAAAGCAAAGTTTGGTGGCTGTTGTGGGTTGAACTGTGTTCCCCCAAAGATATACTGAAGTCTTTATCCCTGATACCTTGGAATGTGACCTTATTTGCAGAAGATGAGGTCCTGGGAGATTTTGATTGACATACACACACTAATATGTATAAAACAGATAACTAATAAGAACCTGCTGTATAAAAAAATAAATAAAGTGGGCTTCCCTGGTGGCGCAGTGGTTGGGAGTCCGCCTGCCAATGCAGGGGACACAGGTTCGTGCCCCAGTCCGGGAGGATCCCACATGCCGCGGAGCAGCTGGGCGTCCGGAGCCTGTGCTCCGCAGCGGGAGAGGCCACAACAATGAGAGGCCCGCGTACCGCAAAATAAATAAATAAATAGATAGATAGATAAATAGATAGGTAGACAAATAGATAAATAAATAAAGTAAAATTCAAAAAAAAGAAAAAAAAAAGATGAGGTCCTACTGGATTAGGGTGGGCTCACATCCGATGACTGGTGTCCTTATAAGAAGGGAGAAATTTGGGTACAGACACAGAAGGCCACGCAAAGATGGAAGCAAAGATTGGAGTGATACAGCCATGGAAGCTAGAAGAGAGGCATGGAACAGATTCTCCCTCAGAAACTCCAGAAAGAACATATCCTACCAACAACTGGATTTTGGATTTCCAGTCTCCGGACTATGAGAGAATAAATTCTGTTGTTTCAAGTCAGCCATTTTACAGTGATTTGTTATGGCAGCCCTAGAAAACTAATACAGTAGCCTATCATTTTGTGGAAATTATCTACCTGTCTGTCTATCTATCTTTTAATACACTCTATCTGAAGGAATACTCAAGAAACTGAGAACAAACGTGGCCTCTGGGAAAGAGAAGTGATGGCTACAAGCAAGGTGAGGAACAAAGATTTATTTTTCATTGCATGGTCTTTTGTGCTTTTTGACTTTTGTACTACATTCACGTGCTATTTATTTGAAAATCAATGATTTTACAATTATTGTGATTTTTTTTTTTTTTTTTAACAGCTTGGGTCAGCGGCAGAAACGACCCAAGAAAGCTGCTGAACCTCTCGGAGCCTCAGACTTCACACCCAGAAAATGGGGATAACGATAATAACTACAGTTGACCCTTGAACAATGCGGGAGAATAGAGGCGCCAACCCCCACCCAGCAGTTGAAAGTCCATGTATAACTTTACAGTTGACCCTCTGTATCTGCAGTTCCCCATCTAGGGATTCAACCAACTTGGATCGTGTAGTGCTGTAGTACATCTTTATTGAAAAAAATCTGCATACAAGTGGACCCATGCAGCTCAAACCCCTGTTGTTCAAGGGTCAATTGTACCTTACCCTCAGTGCATGATGTGCCTGGAATAGCACTTGGCAGAGAAAAGGTCTCAAGGCGTGATTGCCTGGGCTATTGTTTTTATGGCTAGTATGTGATTCAAGTGCTTCAACAATAGTTAAAATCACAATAAGCAATTATGAGTGGGACCCTGGGGGGACCAGACTAGACTGTGGAGGCAGAACATAAAGCTTGCACCTAGTCAAGTCCAGCATGTGCTACACAGATGAGACACTCCTCAGCAGGCTTCCTCAACGGCAGTCATGCTGCGTTCAGGGCTGGATAATGCTATGTGTTGGGGCTATGCTGCACACAGTAGGATCTTTAACAGTACTGTTGGTCCCCACCTACTAGGTGCCAGTAGTATGCTTCCTTCAGTTGTGGGCATCAAAAAAGCCTCCAACCCAGAAAAAAACATAATTCAAAAAGATACATGCGGGCTCCCCCGGTGGCACAGTGGTTGAGAGTCCGCCTGCCGATGCAGGGGACTCGGGTTCGTGCCCCGGTCTGGGAAGACCCCACATGCCGCGGAGCGGCTGGGCCCGTGAGCCATGGCCGCTGAGCCTGGGCGTCGGGAGCCTGTGCTCCGCAACGGGAGAGGCCACGACAGCGAGAGGCCCGCGTACCGCAAAAAAAAAAAAAAAAAAAAAAAAAAAAAAAAAA
>RJWK010011455.1:0-12907 GCA_004363435.1 Platanista minor | reverse complement strand
ACCCAGAGATTGTCATACTGAGTGAAGTAAGTCAGACACAGCAAGACAAATATCATATATCACTTATATGTGGAATCTAAAAAAAAGGGTACAAATGAATTTATTTACAAAACAGAAGTAAAGTCACAGATGTAGAAAACAAACTTATGGTTACCAGGGGATGGGGGGGAGGGATAAATCGGGAGATTGGGATGGACATATCCACACTACTATATATAAAATAACTAATAAGGACCTGCTGTAGAGCACAGGGAACTCTACTCAATACTCTGTAATGGCCTATATGAGAAAAGAAACTGAAAAAAGAAAAAACAGCGGATATATGTATATGTATAACTGGTTCAGTTTTCTCTACAGCAGAAACTAACACAACATTGTAAATCAACTGTACTCCAATAAAAACTTTTTTTTAAAAAGCCTCCAGGGCTTCCCTGGTGGCGCAGTGGTTGAGAGTCTGCCTGCTGATGCAGGGGACACGGGTTCGTGCCCCGGTCCGGGAAGATCCCACATGCCGCGGAGCGGCTGGGCCCGTGAGCCATGGCCGCTGAGCCTGAGCATCCGGAGCCTGTGCTCCGCAACGGGAGAGGCCACGACAGTGAGAGGCCCGCGTACCGCAAAAAAAAAAAAAAAAAAAGCCTCCAGACATTGCATAATGTCCTCTGGTGTATAAAACTGACTCAAGTTGAGGACCACCAGCCTGCAGATCAGTGATTCCTAGTGTGTTCTCCCCCCCGCACACCAGCAGCATCAAGATCACCCCGGAGCCTGTTAGAAACACAGAATGTGGGCCCCATCTCAGACTTACCGTATGTGAACGTGTGTTTTAACAAGATCCCCATGTCATTCTTATGGACGTTAACATTTGATCAGTGTCTATCTACACCAGTGGCTCTCCCCTCCTAAACATAGGAATCCTTGCACCTTTGGTTAAAAACATATTATTGGCTCCTACCAAAACTGCTGCATCGACTCACCAGGAGAAAAGGCTAGGAGTGGACAGTAAAGTGATTCTTAGGATCAAGAAGATTGGGGAAACTCTACAGCATTTCTACGGAGAAGCAAAATTTAGCAGTTACTTTCTAGAACTGTCTGGGGAGAAAGTGTCTTGGCTCAAGAACTTGTTCTCTGGATACTCAACAAATCCTCACTGAGCACTGGCCAAGGGACAAGCCATTAGAAGAGACACATCTCCTCACCAGCAGAGAGCTGACAGACCAACCGTGCACTAAATGGCAGAGAAACAGAGTCTAGATGACCTTGTTTTCACTCCTGGATCCAACTGTGTCAAAACCCTTTCACTTCCTCATCCCATGAGCAAATAAGATCTGCCTCTGCTTAAGCCAACTCAAGTCTGATTTCTAATCATTTGTCTCTAAGATGGTCTCAAGGCACTAACCTCTAAAGTCACAAGACCCACTTTCCTTCCTATGACCATGGTCAGTGAAGCAACCTTCTAATCCTAATACGGCTTTCCATGAAGCTCTGCCCCTGGGGAGACAATTCAGAGCTCAGTGAGCATAACAATGTGATGCTTCTTGTAGCTACAGAGAGTATTAAAAATGAATTGTATTCTGGTTTTATACATCAGTCTCTTGTGAGTTTGGTTCCCCGTGAGTCAGTGTCCAGGTTTTAACACACCTGGGTATACTTAGCAAAATGAATATTCCAACCAGTCCCTGGAATGAAGTCATGCCACACCTACACTGCACTGTCTTAAGGCAGGACTTCTTTAAATAGCAAAAAGTGGTTAAACTCAGCTGGTCTGTAGATCTCCTTCCAATGTGTGCGATAGAAAGGTGGATCTTTCCATCCCTTATTTGTGACTTCATTTTTTTCTCCATCTTCTCCTATACACTATCTACAGTTAGTGTTCCTTTTTCATCTTCCCTTCCATAAGCCCATATTTCTTTTTAAGATGTTGCTTTGGGTTTCTCCCACTGGTCCCAAGTGCTCACACAAAATGGTACTTGGAGCTCCTTTATCTGCTGCTCTACGCATTTGTCTCTACACACAACTTTCTAAACTGATACCATTTCTTTTTAAAGTTCTCTGCTTTGCCAAATTAATTGCTGCCATAATACCAAAGGTGTGAACAATGCACTTACCTAGCTGTTTATTGCTGAATCCATACATTCAATGACCTACCTACTTCGCTCCATCAACGCACTTACCTAGCTGTTTATTGCTGAATCCATACATTCAATGACCTACCTACTTCGCTCCATCACGGCATTACACGTAACAACAACAGGAGTGGCCCTCACACTCTTTGCCGGTTGGAATTTAAGCAGGTTCAAACTTTTGGGAGGGCAAACACAAAGCATATAAAGAGACTTCACCTCGTGATCACCCATCCAGGGACTCATCCAGGGATGGATCCTAAAAGAGCAGTAAGATAAGGAGGCAAAGTTGTCCATTCAGAGATGTTTGCAGTGTTGATAGCATTGGCAAATTGTAAATAAACTCAAGGTCTAATGATAGAGGATCAATGTTTTAAAAAGTATATAGTCCAAGAAGTATCTAATGCAACTGGCAAATAAGCTCTGGTCCACGACCCGGCTGTCAGAGGTGAGCAGAAGTTCTTCCCTTGTGTATAGGGTGGGGTGGGGGGCAGGGAGGTCAGGGGGCAGAATGTCAAACAATCCTGTCTGGGGAAGGAGGGAGATGGGTGGTGGGTCCCCACATCATCAGAGCTCTCCTGGCCTAATCTTCCCAGATGGGCTAATGAAATGGATGCCAGCTAGTCGGAAGCTTTTTGGAATTGCCATCACTGAAGTCCTTGCAAGACAAAGGACCCAAATTCACCCCCATTGATGCATAGGCTGTAGTGGTCAATCTCCATTGAGAGGTACCAAACAGGAAGTGGGGCTGGCAAGGAGTGGGGTCTCCCTCATGGACTCTCAGAAGTCCTGTCCCACACTCTGGTGTGAACTTGGCTAATAAATCCTTTCACCTCGTTGGACCCGTAAAGTGGTAACAGTACTCACCTCACAGGGTTAATACATAACGTACAGTTGGCCCTTGGTTAGCATCTCTAAACATTTGCTATTATTATTGGTACTAAAAGTTATCTATCAGCTTTTTTTCCTTCTTCTTACTATGCAAAGTTGGGATTCCGAAGTGAACAGCTGCACGGTGTTATCATCTTTCTACACATTCACACATAGCAATCTTAATGATACATCACGATGAATAATTTGGTGTTATTTAACTCTCTGTACTCTAAGCCATGGACTGCATCAAACCCAACTCAGACAGCGATCTTGCTCTTCAAATTTCGGTGGTGAAGTCATTCATAAATTTAAGAAAAAACGGCTTCTTGTTTTGTATGAATCAATTCACAAGAGAAATATTTAAATGAAATGTGGCTTCACTTGTGCTCTCTGATGGTAATTGCTGGCTCACACTCTGTTTCTATACCAATGTGTTTTCCTTTATTTTTTTTCCCCCCCACACTGACTAATGAACAGAGCTGTCAGAAGCCCATTGCTCATGATCTAGCAAGCAACACATTAGCAGTTTCACATAAATGTAAAAGCCCACGAGGGAAATATACACGTAACACACAGAAACTCCAAATACTCAGTTGCTATGAACAGATAAAGAATCCTGGGCGATAAATGTAATTAACCAAGTAGTTGACACTTAACATAGGAATCAGCCCTGCCTCAGCTCAACTGTCAATAAAAAAATATGGAACAAAACCCTTTCTGCATAGAACGTATTTGCAACAGCCCACAAAATTCTGTACCTGAGGTTGCAGGGGGTAAGAAAAAGCTTATTTATGTAATTTGGGGGTATTTACAATCCCTACATTGTACGAAATCACATACTCTTGAATTTAAATCCCATTCAAAGCGGGAAGAATCCAGGACTTTTTACCTTTAAGACTCAAGATTCTTTTAAATGTCATTTCATTCATATCCTTCGTATCTCCATGGACTGTTCTGTTCCAATTTTACAGTTTATTCACTCCATGAAAACGTATCAAGTCATTACCATGTGCCTGGCACTGCTGGGGAAGACGCATTCCAGGAAGAAAACTTCCAGGCTCTGACAGGCATCAAAAGCATCAGAAAGGAGAGGTCACTGTCTCCCAAACCGCTGCGCTCGCTAGGAGCACTGTAAACTTGCAAACCGCAATTTTCTAAGATAAATATTTAAGGAAAATGTGTTTTCAATTGTACTCTTTGATGATCATTACTGGCTCACCCCCTGTAATTGCATCAATATGTCTTTATCTCCTTTCCTCATGCCCATTAATAAACTTAAGATTCAGAAGATACAGAATTGTGAATGTTAGTGATAAAAGACGAGATACAAAACTCTTCTAAATGTCACTGATTCTCCCTATTTCTCCTGATTCCTTCTCTGACAACTCTCCAGCCATGTGGAGGGTGAGATGGTAGGCAGAAGTTGCAAGGCCTCTCAAATTACACCCCCTGACGCTGGCATGAAAAGACTGGGGTTCAAAGCTAACGTCCCCTGTGAGGTGGGCCTTCCCCTAATTGTCTGAAATCCCTATCTGGATTCTTCTGAGAAGCCAAGCCTTGTAACCAGTTCTGTCTAATCCACTGACACCAGTGACCACAACCAGATCAACTAGTCACATTTCAAGGGGCATGAAAAATTTTTCCATGCTAGGGCATGGAAAATTCAAGAGTGAAAGAAAAATCATGCTGCATAGCCCAGGAAAGAAGTTAGATGCGGGCTCCCTTGATTTCTTTTTTTCTCTGAGCCCTCTTATGTGGTAGTTCAGAGTATCGTTCAGGAATATTCACTTCCTATCCCCATCAGGTCCATGGATAGAGTAGGGACATCTTGATTTTGGGTTTGGCTCTGTGACTTACTTTGGCCAACAGGATATTAACAGGTATGACACGACCAAAGGCTCAGAAAGCACTTGTGAGGGCTTCCCTGGTGGCGCAGCGGTTGAGAGTCCGCCTGCCGATGCAGGGGACGCGGGTTCGTGCCCCGGTCCAGGAGGATCCCACATGCCGCGGAGCGGCTGGGCCCGTGAGCCATGGCCACAACAGCGAGAGGCCCGCGTACCGCAAAAAAAAAAAAAAAAAAGCACTTGTGAGACTGGACATGTTCTCTTGTGCTTCTGGCACTGCCCAGCCGAGTCACCCAAGGACCCCAGGAGGAGGAGAGGACCCAGCCAGCCAGCCAGCTCCAGCCTCGGTCACCTAATCCCCAGCCACTCTGCAGGTATCTGAACAGATGCCCTTCTTTAAATGCCACCAACATTTTGTTATTACCTGTTATTTGGCAATAGCACACAACATACCTGATCGGTGATGGTACCCATCCTGCATTCCCTGGCTCCTGCCCAATGGGAAGACGCATCCCTTCTACTCTTCAAGGCCTTGAAATTTTGAAATACAACGGGAAATACTTGCTTACTGGCCGAAGAGAAACCTCAGAGTCCAAAGTCTTGATCTCAAGGGTGGACTTGGGGGACCTGAGTCCGTCGTTTCCCGCCTTTGCTTGTAGCTCCCACATCTGCGTCCTTCACTCTCACCTACATCTTGAATCGCTTCTGCTCAGCCTCTGGGGCAGCTTCTTCCCCCCATCCCTCGTCATCCCTCTTTCCACCCACTCCATAAATGTCTGTCAGATGCTCGAAAGGCAGGAGGGAAGGAGCAGCGCGGCAAGGTCGTGAAGGACACACAAAAAGATCGCTTCGAGACAAATGAAATGATCGACGACGGCAAATGTTGTCACGTGGCTCGGTAAAGGGTCCCCTCGTCCAACCCCATGGCTTGAGCACGCCCTCACCAACCAGCAACCGTCAAACACTACATGCAGCCACAACCTCTCCCTGAGCTTCTGCACCCATGTTTGCAGGTGCCCACTGGCTATCACCTGGATATCCTGTAGGTGATGCCTGCTCAAATTCCCCACGCCTGACTGATGACCCTCCATCCGGATGTGGGCTTTTGTGGGCTGGGTCTCACTGATCAACACGTGCAGTAGGTGCTGGCGGTGTCTGGCTCCTTATTTCCTAGGGTCTTATCTGGTGTGTGGCGCACCCTACAGGCTTCCCACGGGCCGGCTGTGGGAGCTGAAGCCCGCTCCACCCCAGGGGCCAGAAGTGCCAGAGTATTAACTCCCCGCAAGGTACAGCCCTCACCCAACGGCGGCACTCTCTCCAGGTATCACACAGAGGCACGTGGTGGGTTCTGACTTCTACAGTCCGCCAGCAGAAGCTCCAGTTACCACAATGGCAACGCCCTTGATAACTGGCTGACCGGCCCTAGCCTTACTCACTTTTCCACTACCTTGTCAGTGTTTCTTTTTTTTTTTTTTGCAGTACGCGGGCCTCTCACCGCTGTGGCCTCTCCCGTCGCGGAGCGCAGGCTCAGCGGCCATGGCTCACGGGCCCAGCCGCTCCGCGGTTTATGGGGGTAGCCAGACTGAGACAAAATGCCTCCCGTTCCTCAGCTAGATCTTCCACCCTCTCTTTCACACGTTTAAATGACCCTCCCCGCCCGCGCCCACCCAATACGACCTTATTCATTCATTCAAAAGTATTACCAGGAACCTAATACACCAGGTGCCAGGGATACAGCTGTGAACAAGACAGTCAGGGCCCAGCCTTCAAAAGCTTAAGCTTAAGCTCTAACGGGGAAGAGAGACAAAAACGTCAACATTATCACCTGCAGAGAGGAGTTTTATGAAAGAAAGAAATCAGGAGGATGAGACAGAGAAATTGAGGAAAGCCATATTCATTAAAGTGGGCAGGGAAGGAAGCGACACGGGAGCTGGAACCCGGAGCATAAGCCAAATACGCGAAGACGTGTGGGTGGACGAAGGTACTGCAGGCAGAGGGGACAGCATAGGCAGGGGCCTGGAGGGAGGAGGGAGCTTGCCCGTCCGAGGACAGGGAAGGAGGTGAGAGGAGGTGAAGCATAAGGGACAATGAAGAGCACGTACAATAAAGGGGGAGACGCGGGCCAGGGCCAGACCACGGAAGGCCTTCTGGGTGATAATTAGGACTCTGGCTTTTATTCTAAGAGCCACTGAAAGGATTTCAGCAAGGGTGTTACAAAAAAATTCCCTCTGACCGCTGCATGAGGATAATTTTGGAAGCGTGGAAGCCCAGAGGTTCTCTTAATCTGACCTGTCTTCTATGCAGGGTTCATTCTCGAGTCCCATCATGGCTTGTCCAAAATATTTTCAGGGTCTCCGAATCTCCCCTTAAAGGTGTGCAAGCTGCGGGCAAGCACAACACATATGATCTATGCCCTTGCAGAGCTCAGAAGCTAATCCAGAGACGGAAAAGTAAGCAGTAATGATAGCACAGGGTCTTGACGGTGGAGGGTACCACTGGTGCAGCGGAGAGATTGGGAATTCAGACCCAGACAGGGTCAGGAAAAAATGCATAGGCTGAGGCCTGAGTGGGGGAGTAGGAATTAACCAGATACAGAAGGCTAAGCAGGAAGGAGCATGGTGTGCTTGGGGAACTGAAAAACTCAGTCTGGTCAAGGCACAGAGCATGAGAATGGACGTGGTGAGAGATGAGGCTTAGGTGGTCAATCAATGCTTTAGTGAATGAATGAGTGAATGAATGAAGGGGTGATGAGAGACACAAGCCAAAATGAAAAAAAATTCTAATCTAATGTTTCTAGTCCTTCAACATGGTCATTCAAGGACTTGCACTATACCGCAGATGACAACTTGACAAGTGAGTTAAGCTGAACTCAGGAAACATTTATTGAGTATTTACTATAGGCCAAACATGTGTTAATTAAGCATTCGCAATAGATCTATAGAGCTGGCTCTTGGCCTGGAGAAAATCACAAAGGCAAGTGACGTTTGTATGACCATCTAAGACTGTGCTTTGACACTTAAATGACTATTATCAAAGTGAGGCATAAATGAAAGTGGATTTGTAATGTGGGTTAGGCACAGAGATCTGTTTTCTAAACATAGTCTTAGTTCCTCTTAAAAAAAAAATATATATATATATATATATATATTTTTTTTTTTTTTTTTTTTTTTAAAGTTCTGGAGTATGGGCCTTATCTTTAGCTTTGGTCAACAGAAAGAGGGAGATCCTATAAACAACAAGGTCCCACTGTACGGCACACGGAACTATATTTAATATCCTGTGATAAACCACAGTGGAAAAGAAGATGGAAAAGAATGTATATGTATATATATGCATAACTGAGTCACTTTGCTCTACAGTAGAAATTAGCACACAACATTGTAAATCAACTATACTTCAATAAACTTTTTTAAAAAAGAGGGAGCTCCTACACCCTACAATGGATTTCCACTTTACACTGCAGATTCATTTTATTCTCTAGAGCCTCGCTGTCCAATATTTTTATACTCTATAGTTTCACCATCCAATATGGTAGCCACGAGCCATATGTGGTTATGGACCCCTTGAAATGTGACTAGTCTGAATTGAGATGTGCTTGTAAGTGCAAAAGGCAAACACAATTTGCAAGATTTAGTATAAAAAAGAATACAATGTATCTCACACACTGAAATAACGCTATGCTGAGTATACTGGGTTGAATAAAATATCTTATTAAAATTAATTTCACCAGTTATTTTTTCCTTTTTAAAACGTGGCTAAAAGGAAATTTTAAATCATATATGGCTCATATTTGTGTCTCCTATTACACAGTCGGTTCTAGTAGTTATATTGTTATATATACAGTACATGTATTTACATACAAGTATATATGTATCGTTCTTTTGTATATAACTTACACAAAGCAAGTTACACTTATTTTGAAAATGTGAATTTGTTCCAACGCGACTGATACGTTGAGAAGTGATTTCAGCATCACACAAATAAGGTGCCTACTGCTGTCTGCAAGGAACACGAGGTGAATCCAGAAGACTGCACCCAGCTGAACTGAGTGGCTTGGGAACACACAAAATGCTCACACATGCACAGACCTCAAACATCTACCAGCTACTTCAGTTGACCACATGGATTACACATCACACGCACCCACATCTGGTACTACAACTGTCCATCCAATTTTAGATAACCCTCCTTCCACCACTGACCATAACTTACAGGCAGCCACCCACCGCTTGTGGACGCTACTTTCCCAAGCAAACGCCAGGTCTTTTCCAAGGTAAAATGCAATATGTAGTTTAGTACTCATGCAGTCTTAATCAGCGAACGTATGCAAAACTGGGCTGTTTTTACTACGTTCCTTTTTTTTTTTTTTTAACGTGTCACTGACAAACTTCTTAGTGTTATGCCCCTCACCCCACTCTCCCCACTTTCTCTCGAAGTCCTGCAGTTTTTATTGCAAGATTTTACATCTTATGATAGTTTTCAGTAACGTCTATGGCTGTATCTCTATTGGACGTGGCTGTGCTACAGAACCTCGGTTCCCAAAGCAAACAGTCGCCTCTCAGTCCTACCCTTAAGACACCTGCTTAACAGGGTGCCGGATCTTCCTTTAAGGCAATCTTTAAAAATAAAAAAACAACGCAATATGATTCTAAGGTACTGTAGGTGCAAATGTCATAGAACCTATATGAACGTGGCTGATGATTACTTTCGTAACATGACTGCTAACTTTGCTGTAAATGTGAAAACAACGGTTGTGCTTTTATGAACAGTGCCAGGGGAGTGAAATAAATAAGAGTCTTGCTGCCTTGGGGAAAACGGTTTTTTTTTGTTTTGTTTTGTCCAGGATAAGATGGACAGTGTGACAAAATAACAGGGCACTTCCTTAAAATCCCAATTACATGACGTCACTGGAAAAGTGCCGATGACTGGGATTCCTGCTTCTGAGAGATGATGCCTTACTTTTGTCTAAAGCCCGGCCTTATCCCGGCGCTGTCAGGATGGACGCTGGGGGCTTGACTGGAAAACCAGCGTAGAATATGGACTCACTTAAACATAGACACTTCCTTAAAAGCTTTGGTTCGATGAGAATATAAGTCATTTTGATTACTCAATTTCTGTATTTGTTAGGAATGATAAACCAAAGTACTTGAAAATAATTTCAGTGGTGATGAACTGCGGCAGTCGATCGATGGGGGACACGGCAGTCAATTACCCTCTCACTCGATTTTGGTCCTCGGCAATCAGTTGGGATCAATACTCTCAATCTCCATTGATAGCCAAGCGCAAATCACAAATAATTTTTTTAAGTGGGCTGTCACGGTGTGTGCAAGCAAGTCCAACTGGTCCTGGGCTGTCCCTTGCACCTCCACGTGGGTGACTAGGATCTGGTATGCGCTGTGGCGTTCCCAGAGCCCCGCCAGGTCAGCAGGAGTAGCTACGAAAGGCCAGTTCAGCCTGAGAGGACCCTCAGCCTCACGACTGCATCTCATCACAGCCCACTCTGGCCTCTTCAAAATGGAGCTGCCTGAAGTAAGCTCGAATCTGAAACTTGGTGAAATGAAGGAATTGAGCAAAAAGAATTCCCGGGAAGGTAAATCATGCAACTCTCAACAAGGATAAAGAAAGGGAGAACTGTAACCCAGCAAGGATCCCCATGCATTCTAAATGTGCTTCTCTAAAAACGAGGTGGCGGGAAGGGAGCTTTTCCTGAAGATACAGACTCTGGAGAAAGGTTGACTTAACTCGGCCCCTACGTGTGTCATTTGGGGAGGCAGAAAGACCCCTGAATTCGAAGTGAGGTTCTCCTAGTTTGGCTATTCAGAAGCTGGCTGACCTAGGGTAAAACACAGCACCACTTGACCACCAGAGAGGTGAGTCCCAATTCATAAGATGAACAGGTTGGCTTAGGTTGATGGTTCCCAAACTGCTCCCTGGGGGAACTTTGCACCTCAGGGAAATGGGGAAAAGGTTTGAGGAGAGGACGAAGGAAAGGGTTGAGGGGAAGTCCAAGAAGCTCGTCTCCACTCTGCTTGTTTATTTGTTTTGTGCATTTGGCTCTACGTCAGAGTTTGTTTGAAGGAACAGCCTAATGAGCGTGTGAGAGTCTGAACCCTGGAGCCAGCCAGCCTGGGTGTGTTTCCCAGCTTCCACTTTCTTGCTGGCTGACCTAACCTCTCTGGGCTTCAGTTTCCACAAATGAGATCTGAACAGTACCTACTCTCGTGGACTGGTTATGAAGCCTAAATACATTAATATTTGTAGCGCACGCAGAACAGTGTCTGGCATGTGGCAAACTACACATGGGTTTAAGAAAGTTTTATGCTGCCTTTACAATTTTTTTTCAACTGTAGCCCTAAACTAGGGGTCTCCAGACTTTCTAACCAAACATCCTTACCAGAAAAAAAAAATTCTGGGGCTTCCCTGGTGGCGCAGAGGTTGAGAGTCCGCCTGCCGATGCAGGGGACACGGGTTCGTGGCCCGGTCCGGGAAGATCCCACATGCCGCGGAGCGGCTGGGCCCGTGAGCCATGGCCGCTGAGCCTGCGCATCCGGAGCCTGTGCTCCGCAGCGGGAGAGGCCACAGCGGTGAGAGGCCCGCGTACCACAAAACAAAACAAAACAAAACAAAATTCTGAACATGCAATCCCCATGTTTATATACTTGTATACACACATATACTATGGTTCTAATGTATTTTAAGGTGTGCAAACAATTCTGGAATGAACATAAAGTTGGGATATAAATAGGGAGTGAAGTTAGACCTGTCGCCTTGATTCTCCTCCACTGTCCTGAGCTCAGAGTGCTCAGCACCCAATGCTTGTCTCAGACCTCCAGTGAAAGCAGCTGGGTGAGCCTGGTTGAGCGTAAGTAGACGGCTTTGCAAACGCACAGCAAAGGGACCCGTGTCAGTATCCATTTTCATTCAAGACGCGATGCTCTGAGTGTTCTCAAGCACGCAGTGAGCACCTACTGGGTGCCCTAGGGACAGGTAAAAAATACAAGATGAGGTCTATGGTCCTAAACACGACTCAGGTCGTGGGAAGCTAAGAGTAACAATCTGGCCGCAAGCCTGCCACTCAAGGATCCGTGACAGAGGGGCTGTGCTGGAGTGCAAATGGTGTCAGGGAAAGAGAGATTCTCAAGAAGACGGGCGTGGTCTTATTCTACGTTAGCACTCTAAGACTCACAGTGAAAGCCTGCCCTTCTCCCCTGCCCTGCTACCCACTGTGGAAATTGCAGGCCAGGAATCCAGGTCTTCGTGGCTCGTGTCCAAGGGCATTTCCTACAAGATCATGATCAATCATAGTTACAGAGCTACCCATGTTCACTGACCAACCCCACGGCCAGCTTGGGGAGCGTGAACTGTTCAGACTTCATCGGAGATCAGAGAAGCCCTCTGAGAAGGCTGCCACAGCTCCAGAGGAGAGAAGAGACAATCGAGCAATTATTTAGAACTATCACATAGACATGGAACATTTCATTTATATCAGGATAAATTTCTAAGTCACTCTCCTCTCCAGCTATTCTTAAGAGCTAATGTTTCAGGAAGTAGGCTCCAGAGCTGAGCATTTTTACGTTATTCTCGTAGAAATATTCTGGGCTGTCTGCTCAGCTCACAGCAACCGTCCTATCTGCCCTCCTCGTCCACAGAGTGACCGTGGGCAGCCACCGTACGTTGGATGCCGAAGCTTCTCAAAGCTCAGGGCGCATACCAATGATCTGGGGATCCTGCAAACGTGGAGATTTGACAGGTCCGAGGTGGTCCAAGAGTCCACATCTCTAACGCAGCTCTGGTAATGATACCAATGTTGCTGATGTAGGGACCACACTTTGAGTGACAGGTTGTATATAACTCCACCCACTGACCACAGCTCACTGGGCGTGGAGTAAACACCTCACCAAACTGAGCCAATCAGCTTCCATTCCAGACATTTCGCTTTGAGATAGAGATTCTCTTCCTTCTGGGATGATCTCTCAAATGTGGACAGACCTGAAAACTCAAAAGCTGTGGCAGAGCCGTCTTCTGCTATGTGGATGGAGCAAAAGGAAAGACCAGGAGGCAGAGAAAAAT